>JAOVYW010002113.1:4938-15436 GCA_025775045.1 Hiodon tergisus
GGGGTGATCATGTGTTTCTGCCATAGGCCAGGTGGGGTGATCATGTGTTTCTGCCATAGGCCAGGAGGTGTGATCATCTGAGCACTTTTTTTCTTTTTTCTTTTCCCAGTGCACGTTCCTTTCACCGCGTCACAACTCGAACAAGTTAAATTAAATGAAACTTAATGGGCTGATTAGACTGATTGACTGAACTAAACCGAAGATTATATAAACATTTTAGTTATCTACTAAGCTATTTGTCTAATGAATCATTAGTAATGAAATTGTTGCCTTTTAAAATGTAATAAACAAAATAAGGAGTCGTTTTTTTTAAATGTAGCACATTTATGCATCAACACATAACCAATCCTCAATATAACCCCTGTCCTGGACTAGCAAGCATGATTGAATTCCTTTCTGCTCTATTCTAAAAAGCGTAAACGCAGGCTTTGCAGTCTGTGGCGAGTGGTGAGGAAGGGGGAGACTGAGGAGCAGCTGAATCAGACGCTACCAATGCACTTGAAACGGCAATGGTGATTCAATTCAAATTTGCATGGCTTGGAAATATCGGGGCCTATTTAGAAACAGCACTGCACCATCCGGTATAAAACTGGGAACCCACCCAAATAAAATACAGCAGACTGCAGAATGGCAATGGAGCCTGCCAATTCACAGAAAGATCAAGAAGGGCAAAGAAGGATCAGCAGGGTAGGTCATAAACAGCTTAATTTTTATTAAAAAAAATCAATTCAACAAAACTGTTTAAAATAACTACTTCTGAGGAGCCATGGTCAGAGATCAGGCCCTTCCCCTATTTTTTGGATGAAATGTCGATCAATTGAAGAAAAGCCAATAAAGATGGCATGCGGGTGACAATTGGGCTCAATTCAAACTAACCTTCATTTCAACTAACCAGTTTGCCCTTCATGAATGTTTGTTAGTTTACTAAGCTTTAGTAATGGTTCAAGCTAATGCAACTCAATGTATACCCTTCTCCGACAAACAGGGAAGCCCTGCATTGATGTGCATTAGAATCATTAAAGGATGGGGGAAACATCTTAAGCCATTAGTCACAGACATATTTTTACAAACGTGTGGGCCTCCAATTCAGAAAGGATTGAACTCAAATGAACTCAAAACAATGCACTTCCTCCTTGCAGTAATCATCATGCAGTTTCCTTTCTAGTCTATTCCCCACTATTCCACAAAGCTTCTACTCCCGCCCTGTCTGGTGGACACTTATCTGTGTTCCGCCACTCTGAAAATACAAATCCCTCTCGTTATCCAAGTTATCAACTGACAGAACAAATTATGAAATTATGTTTTAATTTACAAATCAATCAAAAAAAAACAGCAAGCAAACTGTAGGGAGTTCAAGCAGACACATAAAAGCCAAACCAGAGGTGCAGAAAGGTGGAAGGAATTCCTTAAAAATAATGAGTATCACCAGATAATTTCCTTGGGAATTTAATCTCTTTTTTTCTATTCATCTATTCATTTTTTCAAGCCTGCCGGTACGTGGCCTCGGGTGGCTTCACGCAGTTCCTTAATTTCTGCTCAGTTTGGGATTATTTGGCCCATAAAATCTAGGTGTACAGCCTTTTGTTTCTAAAGTGATAGCCAAAGAGTACATGAAACCACTGAGGAAAAGGATGAGGCTCCCCATTAGCCTTCGTTAGTACCACATGTTGTATGATTAATATTTTTGAATGTTGATTGATACATTGATATTTATATATGACATCCATATTCATAGACATTAGTCCCATTACATGGTTATTATAATAGCAATTAAAAAATAAAAATGGATATATATATATATATATATATATATATATATATAATCTTATGGTCCTCCTTGTGTATTCAGCTACCTTGCCGGGAGGGCCACTGTCAGCCAGACAGAGGGGAGCTGTGCCAAAGAGAGAAAGCAGCAACCAGGAAGGAACTCTTCTACATTGTCCAGCCCAGCTGTATTTTGCCTCTCCTCGCAACATAAATCATTTTTTGTTTTTTTCCGGCACCTTGTACTGTCTACATTGTGTGAACTGTAGGCCGTTTCCTGAAAGTTTTATCTGAAACTATGTGGAGTTTCCGTTTACGCTGTGATTTTTGTGTGCTTTGTGGCCATGATTGGGCCCTCTCAACCCGTAGCCAAGAGTGGGTCGGCGGAGAGTAATGGATGAACAAAAGGAGGAGGCAGTATTTTTGCATTATCATCGCGCAATGTGGGTGCATAACTGGCTGGAGGGAAATCTTTTTATTTCTCTGTTGCAAAAGATCACGGTTTATAAAACCTGGTGTACTCGCCACTAGGTAAGTGGGTGGATCCCAAACTGGGCATCATGTCACAAAGGTAACCTAACCAACCTAGCACTAACCAAAAAAAACTTTTTATTAAAAATATTGTTACAACTACATATTACTTTTTGATTATCTCTACTCTACCTTTTACTATATTACTTCGAACAATTGGAACTCAATATCAAACTTTCCAGTTACTTTCATGGTGAACCTCAATATTGTATATTCTCTTATAACAGCAAACTAAGCTTTATATATATTGGAGTTTCGTTAATTTAAGTTCTTTAAGTAACTTATTATGTGCCGTTTGTCGATGCTTTGTGGATGCAAAAGACTGTAGACATGCCATACACGTCTGGTTCACGGTCCACGGCGCCAAAAACCCCATGTACAGAGGATGGGAACTATTTTAAAGGGCATCTCTTCCCAGCACATAGATTATTCACCAGGTTGGCAAAGGTTTCAAAGAGACCACTCACAGCAGAAATATTAGATTCTAGGTTTTCTCCCAGAATGAACCACCCTTCTGCAAGCTCGCCTATCTGTAAGTGCTTCCAGGCAAGTCAAAAAATTGTACTTTGAATGATGTGTAGCTAGGTTTTATTGTTTTTTTTTTTTTTTACTCATTTTTTTTTTTGAGCATTCTGGACCAAGCTTGACAAATATTATGAAAGGAGGACAAAAGTCCTGTACAGCAACTATACTTTAAAAGTTGTAATCTAAATTTTAAAAAATCAAAAAAAAAGAAATGTGGCCCTTCATGTCTCTCTCACCTACAAAACATTAAATGTGCAACTGATAAGTGAAACTAGAGTATACATTCAAACTGAACAATGGATCTGTGTATACTGTGTGAACTTATTTGGGTGACTTGTTGGTCATTTTTAAGCTTTCACACAGCCTGAAATATAAACTACTCAGGTTGATCTATGCAGTATATCTAAAGCCTTTGGACTAACTGTGAACTCTGCTTTTGTTCTAGTTGAATTTCTTTTTTTTTAAAAACCAAAAAAACATATACTAAAAACTCTTTAAACTAGCAGAAAAGGCTGAAATGTATGATGGACAGTTAAATAATAACAATTCATGTTGCCATTATTTTTTATTAGTAGTGTTTGTATTTGTACAAAAGCCAGCTACATACAGATTTTCCCACGATTGCATTTCTCAGGGTTTTCCCAAAAATCGGTCTTTAGCTATGCCCTGTTTTTGTCATGGTTTTTGTTTTTTTTCCGTTTTAGTTTAAAACTAAACAGAAACTGTGATTCTAAACAGAAAAACTAAAAAAGAATCGTCCTCTCACTTTCAACTGCTTTTATTTTCAGCAAACTTAACGTGTAAATATTTGTATGAATATAAAAAGATTCAACAACTGAGACTTTAACTGAGCAAGTTTCACAGACATGTGAACGCAGATAAGCAGGGACCCTGGGCATGTTTCTTTTGGTGTTTTTCAGAGTCCGAGCCTTACGTCTGTAAGCTGTTAGTGTCTTAAAGACCGTTCCACAGGTGCATGTTCATTAATTGTTTACGGTTCATTGAACAAGCATGGAAAACATTATTTAAACCCTTAACAATAAAGATCTGTAAAGTTATTTGGATTTTTACAAAATTATCTTTAAAATACAGTGTCCTGAAAAAGGGACGTTTCTTTTTCTGAGTTTAGTTAAGGACTCCATAGTGCACACTCCAGATTGCTTTAAGGCTATTGTCCAGGAAAACTCTTACCAAAGACTTGCCATGCAAAAACAGGTCATGATCACATAAAGAGGAAAATGCTAAAAGGAAATCATTATGCTTAAAGAGAACTGTCTATCATGACTTTAGTCTCTGAAATGTCATTGCCGCTGACAATCCTGCAGATTGAAGGTACAGCAGGTGAATTCCTTAATCAACCATCCAAGCACCCAGTAGACAGGGTCACCAATGATAGAAAGGTTAATGCCTTTTCCTTTAATCTTTTGCAGCTTCTAAAAAGAATGTTTTTAATCATCAGAAGCTTAATACCATTTACTTTATTTTATATATTTTATGTAACATCACCGTACATACCACACAAAAACTTTACTTAGTACTTAGTACAAAGAAGTAAACAAGAATATCAGCTGAAATGAAAAGTTGTCAATGCTACCTACTTTTATATTAAGAATGTCAATAATACTACTTTGATTTGTAAATGCTCAGTAGTAAATCCTTATAGAGAAGAAAATTGACTGTTCATGTTCTGATCATATCTTCTTTTTGGTATTTGCAAAACAAATATTTAGTATTTATTTATTTATAGATCTTTCATTACCTTGACATTAGTCAGCAACAAGCAGTACAACATAGTCCATGGATGTCCATGGGAAGACTTGTGGGCCGCAGCGGCAATGACAGAAGGCTATGCAAGGGAGGTGCTTTGACATTTTATTACAAAAGACTGTAGTGATCTCTACGCAAGGGCATTGAGGTGAAAATAATCAGTCCTTTTCTGTGATGCAAAATTTATATGGATAGAGTAATTACTTTTTAGTGTACGGTCACTGCGAGGGTGAAATGTACAGTGACAATCAAAAAATGTTTACTAACCTTTCTCTGAAGCTCAGTGATGACTTTCTCTAAAACCCATAATTGAATAAGATACTTATTTTTCTTTCTTTGGAGCTCCTCTCAACAACAGTACTTATCCATTACTGGGCGTTAAGTGTCTCCCTCTGAATTTAAGCGGACAATTTCCCTTCTGAGGCAGTCACTCATTTTCAGAGGGTCATGAAATTTGAAAAACTATAGCCTGTGGAGGTGGGGCTATATTTAAGTAAATTTAACAGAATTAACTCCAGGAACTGCAGTTATTTCTATCAATATCAACACTGAATTCAGAGAAAATTGTGAAATGCAATTCCTTTGGAAATATGTTGGAAAAGTCCTGGAAAATAAATTTATAAATAAAATAAAAAAAACACAAACATTCACTAGCGTTCAGAAGTTTGGGGTCACTTAGGAATGTCCTTGTTTTTCGAAAGAAAAGCTAATTTTTGGTCCATTAAAATAACATCAAATTGATCAGAAACACAGTGCAGACGTTGTTAATGTTGTAAATGACTATAGTAGGTGGAAATGGCTGATTTTTAAAATGGAATATCTACATAGGCGTATCAGCAACCATCAGTCCTGTGTTCCAATGGCACGTTGTGTTTGTTAATCCAAGTTTAACTTTTTAATAGGCTAATTGATCATTATAAAACCCATTGCAATTATATTAGCACAGCTGAAAACTGTTGTGCTGATTAAAGAAGCAATAATACTGACCTTCTTTAGACTAGTTTAATATCTGGAGCATCAACAATTGTGGGTTTGATTACAGGCTCAAAATGGCCAGAAACAAAGAACTTTCATCAACTGGCAGATTCATTAAATAGTCCCCGCAAAACCCCAGTCTCAACTCGTCTCGCCTGTCTGTAACTTTTTTCCAATCTCCCTCTGTCCAGTGTCTGTGATCTTTGCCCATCTAAATCTTTTCCTTTTATTAAAAAAATTACGTGATTATTATCAGACGTGGCTTGCTTGTGTAAAAATAAATACAATTCCTTATTTACATCAACAAAATTTAGTGGAGTAACAGTCTGCAATGTGGCACAAGAATAAGAAACAAAATTGATATTGCTTCTAATATTCAGAAAAAGAGATGTATGCTAGTTTATATGCATGCAGCCATATTTTTTATTGGCCAGTCTGAGATATGGCTTTTCTTTGCAACTCTGCCTGGAAGGTCAGCATCCCAGTCTCCTCTTCACTGTTGATGTCGAGACTGGTGTTCTGGTACTATTTTATGAAGCTGCCAGTTGAGAACCTGTAAGGCATTTGTTTCTCAAACTAGACACTAATGTATCCTGCTCAGTTGTGCACCGTGGCCTCCCCCTCCTCTTTCTATTCTGGTTAGAGCCAGTTTGTGCTGTTCTCTGAAGGGAGTTGTACGAGATCTTCAGTTTCTTGGCAATTTCTCGCATGGAATAGTCTTATTTTCTCAGAACAAGAGTAGACTGGTGAGTTTCAGAAGAAGGTTTTTAGTTTCTGGCCATTTTGAGCCTGTAATCGAACCCACAATTGCTGATAATCCAGATACTCAACCAGTCTAAAAAAGTTTTTTTGCTTTGTTTTATTGCTTCTTAGAATAATCAAGTAAGATCTAAGATTCTGTTTAGGAAAAGGAAGTCAGCTCTTGTAATCCATTAATCTGATTAACGTAAAATAGATATTTCTTTACAATAAAGAAAAACTTAGTTCTCCACATGCCTACCCACGGTACAGCACATTCTTCTCACAGGAAGAACAAATGAGAATATATATTGTCACATGGTACAGAGGCACCAAAGCAAAAACAAACCCACAGACATCAACATGATTTATTTATTTATTTATTTATTATTATTATTATTATTATTATTATTATTATTATTATTATTATTATTATTATTTACAAGTTCTAAACAGAATACAAAACAGTAACTCATCCCCAACTGAGGAGAAGTGCAGGGTTTAAATGGAAAACTGAAAACCAATGGGGAGGTGCAGGGCCAATGGGAAAGGAGGTGATCAAACAAGTGCACATGGGTCTGTGGAATGGTAATTGAATAATTGGTTGACAAGAGCTAGAAGTTGTGACTGAAAACAAAGAGTGAAGGTAAACTGTGACGTACAAAAAAAATAAAAATAAAAAATATATATATATATAATTTTATTTCATTTTATTTTTCTTTATTGCTCAGTAGAGGGAGCTACAAAAGTCAGATTATTGCACAAGGATGGTTAATTGGCTTATTATTTGACCATTTATAATACATAATAAATAAACACGATTTCTTCATCAAATAACTGCAGGCGAATAATATTTTCAGAATGGCATACTTTTGTATTTAAATAATTCACATGCATAAGGTTCATTATTACAAGCTGGTCTGACCAGCTATCATAAAACTGAGGTCACCCACGCAACCTGTTTGAACAAAAAAATCAATTTAAATGCAAAATAGCCCTTTGGCAATGGACCTCTGGACTAAAAATAGATCAGATTAACTACAATATTAACTAAATTGCATGAACATGAATTCATCCATTTTGTCATGAGATAAAAAAGTAAATACATTACTTAATAATTGTGCACATTGCAAACCTTTTTTAATTAAAAATCTACTATCTTACATTTCTGAGTAACATTCTGTTTCATAATTATTTACGATTGTTATTAATGCCTCCCCATAGTTCGAGTAGGAACATATCTGTCGTAAAAAATAAAATAAAGTTGCCCAATGTCACTATTCCATCATCATTTAAAAATTCTTGAGTTCAGAAATTGCTTTGCATTTGTTTCAGAATACCCTGATCATTCCAAAGAAATCTATTTCATACAGTATCCTATAGTTCTTGTGTAAAGTGTAAACAAAGTAACGAGGAAGTGCTGCTTTGTGCTTTTTCCACATGTGTTACAATGCCTCTGCAGTGGCCCCTGCAGCATGCAATCACACATATGTGATTAGAACATTAGCAATAGACCATATAAAAATGACACAACAAGAAGTGGCTTGCTTGTGTAAAAATATATACAACAAAATTTTGTGGACTAACAGTCTACAGTGTGTCACATGAATAAAAAAACAAAATAGACATTGCTTCTAATATTCAGAAAAATAGATGTATGCTAGCTTATATAACCATGCAGCCATCTTTGCTTCAACAACAATGAAATTTTGTGTCTGATAAACTCACGCAGGAGTGACCTTATATTTTGAGCATAAATTCCAAAAGGTTAATGATCTTCCACAAATATGACTGATGGTTGCAGAAAATTATAACCAATTAACCATCCAAATTAATGATATATATATATATACATGGTTTGAGATGATATGCCATTGTTTCAAATATCACCAAGACTAAGATGTCTTATACACAGTTTGGATTGTGTCTTATGCATATTATTAACTCGAGAAGATAACTACATATTTAGGATTATAAAATTTCAGTTATAAATCTGCAAATGTAATCAGCTACAATACAAAAGGCTCTAGGTGAGGTAAGTTGAGGCAGGTGCCTGTGCAGAAAGCATTTGAGAGTGGCGTAGGTTTGTGGATGAGATTGTGTTTTGGAAGATTTTATATTTTTTTAGGTTAATTTTTTAGGCTAGCGGCTTAGTGGTCCTATGACATAACAAACCCAATTTTCTTATACAATACATAGAATTTTCTAAGATGATATGGTAAAAAAAAAAAAAAAAAAATAAATAATATATATATATAAAACATATATATGTAAAACGGCTGTGATTCAAATCTCTCTGTTTGGTTGGTAAACCCTAATTAGGATAAATGGTCAGATATGTTGAACAGTAGTTCAACTGGATAAAACCTTCACCCATGACAGGGTTTGCTTGAATTAAAAAAAATATATTTTTCAAGGTTTATTTTAGTTGTGACATTTGTGCTGTCTCGTTTACACCTGATTTAATTTTATCATGAACATCCTGTATGGCAAATGCAAACAAAAAATTGTGGAAGAACAAGGAATTGAATATAAAATGGGAAATACACTGTGCAGTCATACAACAGAAAGACTGACTGACACAAGGAGGCCAACAACATGATGAGCGCCACACTTTTTGTGGTAAGAAATAAGAGAAGAATAATTATATTTAATCAAGCAATGTATTTGGCACTGTAGCATTGTGAATGTGCAAGTGTGTGTATTTTCATTTGGGCTGAGTACCAGTGGTGTAGTGGTAAAAAACGAGGTATTAAGAGTTACACCCACTTTCCATTTAACGCGATTTAATCTTTCTTTTTTTAAAATAATTAATATAACACATATTTTATTTAACACATTTCGGAAAAATCTCCCCTTGCTATAGAAAATTAAAACTTGAATCAACGTGAATTAGCTAACATCTTAAATAGGTTGTTGATCCATGACATCCAGGTTTGTTAAATTTAAACCGCCTCCTTCTCTGATTGGTTGTCAGCAACATCACTTTGAAAAGGGATTTGATAAAAAAAACTGGAATGACAGGATATTTTAATGGCATAATAATGGACTAATCAAAAGCGACAACTATGCAGCTTATTGTGGTGACATCGTTTTTCAGATTACTTGATGTTTTAGCAGACATATTAAACATATAGCTACCTAGCTGTCTGTCTGTTGCAAATTCGCATATCTGGCACAGAGCTGCAGGCGACTACAAGTGTTTAGACAAAATTCGAACACGAAAATATTTAAAACATATGTATTTTATAATTGTGAATATTTGCAATTGAGAAAGTGCCGGAGCGCCGCTCCATCCCGCTCCGGCTCCTCTACACCCCTTCTGAGTACCTTTTGTGTGGGCTGAGTACCCTGCGCGGTTTAAAGTTATGGGTGTCTCGAAGACGATTGGATTTGTCTAACTTAATCACCCTTTGAGGTGACGCTGGAACCAGTGTGTCGCTGATTCATGCTCACCAGTATTATGGGTAATCCGTCCTCCCACACCAGACATGGGCCATTTTCTCTAAGCACAGTTCCTGCGACTAAACAATGCTTTTATACTAACACATCTAAACTTCACTGCCAATAGGATACCCTCAAACTGTGTATAGCTGTTTAAGCCGAGACATTGCTTGAACTGTATAAAAGATCCTAAAAGGGCCACATGAGATCTGCATGCCAAGAGCAAATAATATGCATTGGAAAGGAAAAAACGGTTACACCTTCATTAAAAGCCTGCATCTATTTAGTTTTATTATTTATTTCTTTATTTCTTTATTTATTTATTTAACTGAAGTAGGATTGTATGAGGATTTTATGAGAGGTTAATCCAGGTTCACAGATAAGATACATAAAACATGCATGTGTCATTACTGGTAATGTTGACTTGGGCTGCTAATTTAGCTGCAGAACGACTTTACGAAGGTGTCAAGAGGTAAAATAATTTAACCAAAGCACTACACAATGCTGTCATTGCTGCAAATATAGTGATTATAATGTATTCCGCCATGTGTCTCCTCCCCAACGATTTGACAAACCGTCCCACTTTCTTGCCATTTAGCAGGTATTCAATCCACCACAGTCACCTGTTTGGGTCAGTTTGTCCCACAACGCACAAATCCCCCCCCCCAGTGTTAGGCTTCCTTGCCCCCTAGAGTAAAATACACCTGAAGGGTCGTAACACTCATATCTAGATTTAAATTAGCAATAAGATACA
>JAOVYW010002114.1:0-15431 GCA_025775045.1 Hiodon tergisus
TCAATTTAAGGTGCAGCATTTGCATGACTTACATCTGCAAAATCGTCAAAGCATTTACAGACTATAATAACAGCATGCATAGACGTTATGAACATATTTACCTAAACACTATTAGCATCTTCCCCATTTTTCCCTGTAGTGGAAATACATGCACAAAAATATGCAAACGTTCAATTTAGCCAAGATGCTGATTATTAAGAAGCGTGATTTCTTTTATTTGACCTACCAACAGTAGGATGGATTCTCTTAAACGGGTCTTGCCAGTGTTAAGTTCTCATTTCGCACCTCGGGGTGCACTCACCACCAGACTCCTACAGGCACATGGAACTTCCTTTGAGTTGCATTTGAGGGCGTGCCTTCAGCATCACAAGCAATTACGGGCCGGACGGGAGTAATACAGCAAGTGGGAAAACCTTAAATCACGCACAGGGGTGGGTGGCAATTATGGCTTCAGTTTGCCAGTGTGTTTCAGAGATGCAAACAAAGCTGGCACTTTCTGGGAATGCAAATTCATTTCTGAGCTTCTTATTTTGCTCTACGTGCAATCTAATTCGTGGTAGACACGCACACACACATACACACACACACACACACACACAAACACACATATTCATAAATGCATACATATATTTATAAAATGAAAGTAATTAACATGGTGTACAATTAATATTTGGCTTTTTCAAATAACACAATGAAGGAATATTACCTCAGCTGATGAATTATACCCAGACTACTTCTATAGGAATTCCAGAAGCCTGACAAGATCGAGCAAAGACCGTGAGTAACCTCTGCTCACATTTCTTCTTTTTTCTTTTAGCTCAGAAGCAAAAATCAAAATAAAACATCAATAAGAACTGCCTACTGTGGTGGAGAATGAAGACAGGGAGGGTAGGCAGGATCCTGCCTGGCTGTGCAGTTCCAAGTCCCTCATCAAAAGATACTCACTCTTTCATGACATTGACCCTCAATAACAGATATTTCGTCAAATGTTTTGTTTTATATGCATAAATCGTGTACGCCCCAGGGCATGCCGTCGCAGAAGGCGATAACTTCTTTTCAGCTTATCTGGTGAAATGAAAGATATTCTTGTTATAATTTAACAACTGCTGTATGGTTTCCTTAAATGTGAGTGTATGTTAAAATGTTTTCGGGTAATTACCATAATGATCTGTAATTTAAACGGACAGTGTGTCTTGGCAGGTGGATTACATTTCTCCCATTGAAGCTAATAAGCCGTCTACATCAATTGGTGTTACTCTCCATCACACGTCTGATGTAGATTCCACACAATGTGAATATCTGGAAAATTCACTGCAGTTAACATTACAATGCTGTCCACTGTTCATCGGTTTGCACGATTGCCAGAATCCGGCTGGATAATGGTTTAAACCTGTCAGTAAGAGAAAGCTGCTCCGGAAAATAAGTCCAGAAAGATATTTTTAAGTGAATTTTTATTTCTGATTGCAATGATAATTTCTGCTGTCCAAAGTGATTAGCGCTTAATGATGGTTTAATTGTCCATCGCTGCAACTCCAGGCAAGCACTCAGGCACCGAACAGCTCTGTTCTCCGCCCCCAGACTCACCCAGCCTGCCGTGATCATGCGGAGATGAGGAGGAGAGCTTCCCTGATTGCGGTGGAGGTGCGCGGATCTCTTAACCAGTTTTTCAAGAAGCCATTTGTGAGAGTCGTATGTCACAAAGCCCACTTCTCTCTATTTTTCTCTCTTTCCCTCTCCTCCCCTAACACTCTCGACAGCGGATCCATTTCTAAAATACCAATGTGCTGAATGAAGAAAGGCATGAAAGAACATGGCGCATCCCTGAAACGCATCACTTTTTCCTGGTGCTTAAGCTCCATCCATCCATCCCCATTCTCCCTCCGCAGAAACAATCTTTTTCATTAGGCATGACCAGGGAGAGAAGGTGAGGTGGTTACTGTGGCAACCGGGAGATTGACACCAACACATGGGAGCAGCGGGGCCTCAACGGCACAAAGAGTCAAATCGGACCGGGGGTTCGGAAAGTTGCATCACTAGACCCTTTCAGCGCCAGGAGAATAAAAAACATTGGCACCTTCCGAGGTATCTTCGAGTTGACTGCAGCTTCCGGAAGATGCAGCGGCGGCGTGCGGATAACAGCGAGCCGCCAGTCTGAATCCTCAAGCATCTTTATTGATCCTGCTCCGCAGAGGAGAACTGTAACTGTGGGCTACTGAGAAAAATCTCACCCACACTCGCATTCCCTTTGACATGGCTGCCATTTCATCATGGATCATTACCTCTACAGAGTTGTACCAGTGCTGGCCAAAAAAGAAATTCTATATGACTAAATATTACTGAACATTGTTTTTTAAACCCTCTTTAAAGCTGCAAGCCCACTAAATTAATTACTGTCATGTCTTGCGATTAACTGTTGCTTTTTGGCCAAATTCCATCTACAGACGCAGGTGCCAAATAAACCATTTCATTGTGAGATAGGTATAAGGCCTGCTGGTGAATGTGGAACCGTTTGCATGGGGCAGAGGTGGAGGCCCATCGAGTACCTCCAGGCGCAAGCCGATGGTCATGCATGGCCGGCCAGTAGATGCCCGCCGAGACGCTGCAGTGAGAAGGCAAACAAAAAGCAGAGGGTGGCTGAAACGGAGTCACTGCCCCTGCAGTGCGGATAACCTTCTGGAGACATTGACACCATGTGGACCCCACAGGCCTGGGTGGCCGGGGTGGGAGGTGCCCTTCGTCACAAGGATCCAGCTCCAGCCTATATACGTATAACGAACGTACACGGAAGGCTGCAACGAGTCAAGAGGCAGTCCATCTGTCTGTCTGCTGGAGTGTATTCTTTACGTGGAGTGGAGGAGCATGAGTCGCTGATCTGAAATTCTGTTTCACTTCTTGGGATCTAAGTCACAGATATCAAAGCCACTTTGTGAAAGCTGGCCGCTACCAAACCGATCACATGGAACATTTTCACCAGGATCCAAACAATGACGTCAGAAAGAGTGAGAGAGTGAGAGAGCGAGAGAGAGAGAGAAAGAGAGAATAAACCAAAGGAAAGCACATAGTGTGGCATGTCACTCACCCGATTATACAATATTCAGGTGCATCCATCAATTACATCATTAAAATCTATATGTTCCTTCCATGCAAAAAGGATTTACCCGCTCTTCAAATACAAGGAGCAAGGAGTGCATGCCCCATCCTTAGCCTTTGCGGCGTGTGGGGGCAGCGAAGGCAGCAGCACACAGTGCCGTGAACTTTGAAGGTAGCAGACCAGTTGGCAGGGGCCTGGCATGTGGTGAACGGGAGATTGCGCCAGGGAGGGGCTACTAAATACTCCCATCTGTTCATGGCCCGAGGCTCAGCAGAGTTGTTTCATGCATATGAACTTGTAACAGTCTCTTCCACTTAGCAACGATAAATAAATACATCTGAATAAATGGGAGCAGTCAAACAAATGCCTTGGGCCGTTGGTGGTTTTTTTTTGATTATTGCAATTTGAGGATGTGCAGTTCACACTGTCACCTTCTTCCTGTTAGTTACTGTCACCTCACTGAGCTGTGGGCATCCCTGGAGGATATTCTCCACTGGCTGGGATATTTCTGTATGCATAATTGCTTAATATAGGCTGCTTCCCAGTCTGTTTGTTGTATTTCTGATTGTTACTGAATGCTTTGTGAATGGGGAAATTTCCCCATTTCCCCAAGTGGGGGAAATGTGTCAAATAAGAAGGTTGCTTTAAGCTTTAAGCATTTCTCCGGAGGATCACTAGAGGGAATCTAGAGGGGTTCTTGTAATTTGTGCAGTAATAAGGCCTAATATTAAAACAACAATTTTAAGCTTGTCTGTGTGGGACACACTGTTCTGAGAAGAATAAACAGCGTGTCCTAACTTTGCAATCACGATTCTGCACATCTTAATGTAACATACTGATTTAGAAAATGAAAAATACAGACATTATCAATATAAAGCCATTTATTTTAAATAGCCATCGGTGAGGGGGGAACAAATTTAAATACAGTCCTGGTTTATCGGATCAAGCAATATGATGCTAATGCTTGGGCATAATGAAAACTTATTCAGATGGCACCGGAGGAGCTTTTAATAAAGTGAGGGGGAATTGGAAACGGACGCCCCAGAAGATTTCCATCTGGTAAACCACTGTACACCGGGATTACCACAAAGCTCCTCAGCAAAGAGCAGGGGTCTGTGCAGAATGGGCCCACTCATCTACCTTTCAGCCGCGAACCATCTGTGTTTAATCGTGGGACAACAAACTTTTCAGAGATCAGCCCGGGATTTAGGGAAAAAGCCTCTTACCTCTTGTGAAATCTGCACTCATTGTTTAAGCTAGGAAATGGAATGGAAGCAATCTGCAGGTCTGAGATTGTGGCCCATACAATTCCAAGAGAGGCAAATTTGATTTATTCTGCAGCATGCACTGCTAGTTTAAAATAAGTCTATTTTCAGGCCTACGTAAAATGTGCTCGTCTGTTAGTGACAATACCACTTCAGTGCAGTAAGAGGGGATGGGGGGGCTGTTTTGCATTGAAGAAACCAACAGGCCTGAACCATAGCACTCGCTATTATGAGATTGCTGATTGGATCCCAATTAGGCATTAAAAGCCCCACTAACCTATGCTCGCTGGTATAAATCAGCTTTGAAAGGCCACTCGTACGCATATGTTTTGAGAGGTAGCAGGAAGGATTGCCTTGGATTGTAAACCAAAGGGCTTGACACGACTGGGTTCCACAAGACGTAGGACGTTTAGGGTTTTCTAGGCCAGGATATAGCTCCCATTGAGGCCTTGAAGAAATTGACAGGCAAAGATCCACCTAGTTCACTAAACGAAAGGATAAAAGAGAGGGGCTTCGAATGATCAACGTGCACAACGATCAGTTTTATCCCGACCACAGCATTTGCCACCCCCAATAAAACATTCTGTTTAAAATCCTAAAATTTAGGAAATTTTGAAAAGTTGATATATATATATATATATATAAAGTAAATATAATGTAAAGTATAAATAGGCTCAGATTCTCGCTCAGATTCTGAACTGAATTAACAACGTCATTGCTATTTTTTTTCAAACAGTTGCAAAAGGGAACTAACTAGAAAAAAAAAAAGCCCTAATGCCACGGTCTGGCAGTTTTAACCTGTTTTACAGCAAATAAACTAGGCTGGGTGAAACATTAATAGCAGATGAAGCTGTTAAAATCAGAAACGAACAGGCTAATGTTTCGGTCTGCAGTTTTCAATGAGGCGTAACAGTGCACTAATTTGATACACAGCAACGCGTGTCTTTACAAGCAAGCAAGTCTCATGAGTAAAATCAGTACACGCAACTTTCATTTCTGAACGTCAAAGGAAGACAAATTATGAGCCAGTTGGCCTGCTACAATTAGCAGACTTTTTCGTGGCTAGAACCTAGAACCAAGAACCTTCGCGACTAGCACCAGTGAGTAAGAAAATTTAGGAGCACACCTAAAATATTAGGCGGGTACTACCGAATTACCAAAGGGTAAAATCCTTGTGGCAAACTTAACAGGCAATTTCAGTTTGCTGTATGGAAAAGGTTTAATTTTGTTGTGCTCCTTACAGAACTGACGTGTCAAGGCATTCCGACGTTTGTCTGGAGATTTGACAAATAACCCCCTGAGGGGACACTGCGTGGCTCGTCCTAAGACTAGGTAGCTGGGGAAACTTGGTTGATATGGTTGATACACAAATGGTTTTGCCTCGTTATGACTATGAAAAAGCTTGAATGAGAAAAACCGTGATCAAGAGTTACTCAGTTACAATGGATTGACTGGCCAAAATAAAGGTGATATAAACCAAAGTGTGCAATTTATATTAAACAAATATGCATACATTCATAAATTAAGTATGTAATGTAATTATGTAGATAAATGAAAATGTATTGACAAAGAACCTCCTTGGTAAGGCCTTTGATAACTATTGTCAATACCTTTTGCCTGACTTATAATGTGTTTAGATGTTTTTGATGTTTTTTTCCCCCTTGGCCACAGAGCCAGTCTCAGAGTCTAAACTCAGACAGAGTCATCAAAGTCCTAACATTTACCCCAGAGCCTACCTGCTGCTCTGAATTATTTAATTTTTGCCTGTTAAACATAATTCCTAATCTACCTCCATATGTCACAAGGATTACCCCATGCCAGCAAATTCTGTCTGGATGAGGCCCGACGTAATTACTCTAGATGACTGTGACTGTGTAGTTTTGGATTAAATCCAGGGAATTGGTTGTCCCTCTCTTCAGACAGAAGTCACAAGCATCAAACGTCTAACGTCCTTGAAATGCTTAAGTAACAATACAGAAACATTACAACAACATTTTTACTGGGGCCACAAGCAACATGCTTTTTAATTTACAACCATCTTCATCTTGGATATAAGCTTCATGGCCCTGCGATTGTCTGAATTGCAAAGTCAAATGCAACACGCAGCTCGACTGCCCCTATATAGATCCTCCCGTCAACCAACGGTCAACTCAACCCACGTGCCTGAATCCATTTGCATCTGATGTATGGTTAGCAGGCTATCTGGGTTGTCATTCTGGAATAAAAATAGGCTTAACAATGGCAGGAATGAGGAGGCGAGTAAGCTGTTTAACAGTTGCCACTGGGTGGGCTGATCCACGTCTAACTACTAGCTATGAGAAACAATTCAAAGTAGCAGTGAGACATATATCCCTTGCCTGAGACTGAAACCACATTAGCTAGCAAGCCAATCTTCACTTTTTATTCCCAACATAGAATAAGCGGGTGTAAGCCCTCCAAAATAATTTTTTGCCTATCCAGCTAGATCAAGTGGGATCGTTTTCTTTGTAGCATGGCCCACGGGGTACCTAAACAATCTGCATGTATATCAGCAACACATCAGACAATTAATCTCCACGATTTTCACTTCAAGGCCTTCTCCACAGCTTTAGCATTGACCTGAAGAATCAATAACAATCTAAGAGCATACCATAAATATTTATGGCACAAAATTGGGTAAAATATGCTAACTAAAAGTAAAAGATACTACAGCCACTAATTCAGTGTACTGGGAGATTAGTGTTTCGAACATTAGAGCACTTTTAACACAAATACCGTCCCCCTTTTTTAATGTGAATGTCTGAAATTTTTTGGATTTATTTCATTTAAACTATTAATTTTGGACTTAACTGTTTCCATCAACCGACACACACATGGTCTAAGTGTCAGATCCCCTAGTATAATTGTGGTCAAGTAGTGCACAGAACCGTACTTGGCACAATTTCACACAGCTGTCTGGAGTTTCACTCCGGATCTCCACAACAAAGGAACTAACAATGCAGCTGTATGTGAGTATGTGTGTCTTTTTTTAAGTAGCAGGCTCAGGTTTTTCCACCTCTCTGGTGAAGATGGGGAGGCCAGCTGATCCCACAGGCTTAACGTCACCGACAGGTTCTTTCAACAAACCTCTTTGCAACTCTGGAGCCACCTCATCCTGCGTAAGGGAGGACTCTCTTGGCTCCCATCTGCCACGAAAGTAGGCACAAAACGGTGAATAAACACGGTTAAACAGAACCATTCCCACAACCATTAAAGCCAATTGTGTCATGAGGCCGATCACCTGCCAGTGTTTACGGCCTGTCCTGATGTGGACAACAGTGACACACAGAGAGGGAACTGTTTGCTTGTTGATGAAACTGCCTTTTGCATCGACAAAGTGCACCTGTTTAACGCATTTCCAGCTACTTGGATCCGGCACAAAATGGAGGGACACGGTTGCATTTGTCCCAGATGATAACTGGCCCAGAAGTGTTTGTGAAAAGTACAGGATTTGAGTATTTGAATTGAGATAAACCTATCCTATCCTTATCCTAATTTGGTTGTGTTTTTTTAATTTAATTTTTTTATTCATACATATATATATATATATATATACATATTTCTTTATTTTATTTTGTTTTTTAAATCTGCCTCCATCACCTAGGGTCCACTGTTTGGATACGGAACCCGTGCCTTTTTACTCAAGTTGAAATGGTACTTGTAGTGATTACAATGCACAAAACACCTATTAACCTAGCATGACTCACTGATAATCCTCTCCCTGAAGAATTTGGACGATGCAAGCTAATCTGTTTGCAGTAAATAATACGGAATGGATGCCACCTCGAACGCGGCACCTCAGAAGAGGAGCCGCCCTACGCAGCTGTCACGAGCACATGGCCGGGGGCCGTTTGCCATGGAGTGTGGCTGTTCCTGCAGCTGCTGTCATTGATGAAAGAGATTTGCTCTGGAGTAGCACTAGTGGACTCACCCAGGCACAGAAGGACATGCACCCATTCCCGTGAAATTTGTAGACTAAATACCAAACTTGCACACATTGCTTGTGATGGATTTATCTCCATTGGCAATGTGGCACCTTTACTACCAAACAGCCAGACAGGAAAGTATCGGTATATGCGATCTCTACAAAAATGATCTGTATTAAACAGGGTTCTGAACATGCACCAGTCATGCGTTGTGAAGAGATAACAAAAAAGTGAAAAATACTGGGCTTCATCACAGCCAGGTTTGATACAATATCTGAATATAATTTATTATATCTTTATATTTATTTCATGTATGGAATGACTGAATGGAATGACTAAACAACTACTTCATTGGCAACTACATGTCGGTAAACTTTTGGGACACCCGGTAGATTTGCTGAACTGCAGGTTGAAATTATTAGATAATAGAAGAAGATGTGTTTAGTTTTTCAGGTGTTGGCTTTGGACTAAAGACCAGGATGGATTTATATAGATAACTCTACGTATAATTCTGCAAGCTAACATAAAATCCATTCAACAGCAGTTTCCGGTCTTCCACATTAAAAGAAGAATGGGCTTTTCGGGGAACATTGTGAACAGAGAAAGTAGAATGATATGCCAAAAGCACTTTTTTTTTTTTGCCCTGACAGTCTCATTTTTTTTATTCGGGGGTTTTTTGCGATGCAATATAATAAAGTACATTGGGTGTAGAATCGTCGCTCCCGTCACAAGGCATAATTTTCATTTCATGTTGGAGATGTAAGTGCTTAATGGACAGAAATGGGCCAGAAACCAATGAGGGCGCTGTGCAGCTTATACCTGGATATCATTTAGAAAGGCAGTGTTAGGACAAATGCTGCAAAAAAAATGTGTACCTTTCGCGTACCTTTCCTCCAATCCATGCTGAACCTCTCATGCAGGCCGAGTAGCTTGCAGAGTGTAAAACAGACAGGCGGCTTGGAGGCCACTACGATTGGAGGGAACTAGTTGCTCTTCCTCATCGGCAAGGAGTCGAGATGCATTAATACAATTGGCAAATTCAAATTCATGAAAAACTAGTGCATTATAATTGATTTTGTTTTTCTTGTAGATGCCACACAAATGAACACATCTATGTAGCTGGGTCTCGACTGGCGAGATTCAGGTCATTTTCATTCTCATTCCCCATTGCATGTCCCATGTAACCTTCTGCTTTAGAGACAGAAGGTGGAGTATAAATGAGGGAAACGCAAGGAGCGCAGGTGGCTGCAGGTTCAAATTCTAGGAGGGGAACTGCTGTGTCTGCCCTAGGACTCCGTTACGCAAAACCCTTTGAAGAGTGGGCGCTTCCTGGGGGCTTGCAAGCGGAGCTTTTGTCTGCAGAGTGTTGGTAGGCTACAGGGAGTTAAATTCAAGTAAGTGGAGACACAGTTTGAAGCTTCATAGGTTTTTTTAACAATTATTTTTGTGTTATTATATTTATATCTCCTAAGAAAAAAAAATCCTTAAATTCATGCAAATAGGTTACCTCATTAGAAAAGGAATTTCACATTTCACACTTCAAACCAGAAATAAATAGATAAGAGGGAACCACATTTTGTCCACCAGCTTTTTAATGCATAAGTCTGACATTTTAAATAAAATTATTTTGGAAAAGGCAAACTTTAACTGTTTCCTGGAGGTTCATGATAAAAATGAGACAGCCCTAACACAGACGTAAATAAGATTTTTATCTGTTAAGACTTGTACTGGCCCCTGGAGGTTTCAAAAGTGCTTCATGATTATAGCAGCAATTAGTTCTATTGGCATCAGATGGCGAAATGCGTTTTCAAACAGCACAAGCTAATTTCAAATAGCAACCTCAACCAGAAATATCTTCTAAGGCAATTGCAATCATTCTACTGATCGAACGTTGCCAGCATGGTGTTTAAAAAAATTCTTGAAATATTTTATAAACCACATAGTCCCTGGATTTTGAAAAAGACTTTAAACGCAAAATGTTGTTGCATGTTGCCATATTATCAAATTACAAAATAAAACCATTTTGGTTAATTTACAGCCCTGTTGAGAATATTCAATGTTATGATACCCAAAGCAAAATCCAAATAATGCAGTAGCCAGCATATTCTTGGGCTAACACAAATGCCCAAAACGCCCTTTTTTATTTTTTTATTTTATACGCCCTTTGTCCAGAGAACACTTTGGTCCAGGGTTTTTCTTTTGGCTGGCCTACCTCTGACAAGCTTCTGTCCATCTCCCTGTTACTGAGAAGGCTTGTCTTGAGCCATGTTTTTGGGGTTAGCCTTTCGCATTGCAGCACACGACATGACAAGCAGGGGGACCCAGGCCAAACAGAGTAAACCATCGAGCAGAGGAAAAATGAAGATTATACTCCCTAACAAACTGTGTGATTAGTCACCGCTGAGAGAGAGGCTTATTTTCTAGCACAGTTTATACAAGGTTGTAAAGTGGATGACAGACAGCCTCCTTCACTAACTTCTTCAGGCGTGTTTTTTAGGCCCGGCAGGAGGGAATCAAAAGGAAAGTGAAGGGGGGTGAACATGACTGGCTACGCTGTGAATAATTAAATACATTTCCATCAATAAGTTGACACAGAATGTATCCACTGAGACCTTCGACGGCAACATCAAAATGGAAACGCTGGAATACTAAAAGGACCCAATATTGATAAAAACCAACCTCTATCAATTTTCATGAAACAGAAACCCAGCACCCTAAAGTAGTAAACAGATCAAAATAAACTAATATTTTACCACTTCTGATGTAGGCTTATTTTTTCTGAATTGTATTTCATTATGTGTAAGCTGTTTGTTGTTCATTCAGCACCAGAAGAGAGAATATATATATCTAAATGTATGTAATAAAACTGAAACGTTTGTGTTCATAAAAATAGAATGGAAAATAGAATCCTTCATATCATAAGGCCCAAAATAATAATAATCTCCTCCCTTCGCGTCACTTTTGATACAATGGAACAAGGCTTAACAGCCAATCGGAGGGCACTGAAAATGACGGCAATTTTCCCAAGTCACACGACTGCTGAGTTTTTGGGGTTTTTTCACTCTCATTTTCCCTCTCATTTTCCCTCTTAATTTTTCAGCGCTGATTTTTAATTTTTTTTAAAGGAATTCAGATTATGCATTTGCATGGATTATGCCAAGGATTCTGAATACCAGCGCTTATCATCTTAATTTCTGTGTCCTCAGAGTCATATTCATGCCTGGTCCCAGAGCAGCCTATCTGACTACACAGCTGCCAAGTGTAACTAAAGGATTACAGGAGCAGCTTCGGCGAGTAAACAGATTCTCCCAATTCAGAAAAAAAGAAATGGTTGGTTACGCACAATCTATCCACCAGGCATTTACCATCTGTGTTTAAACGTTTGTTTTTTTTTACTATAGTGTTTTCAGAGGTGCACGTTTTTGGCGAGTTGTGGGGAACACGACTACAAAAACGTGCTCCTTGCTAAAATAAGGCAATGATAAAAGTGTGGAGAAAATCAAATGAAAGCGATTACCTCTGGCTCTCGCGCCTTAGTTTCTGATAAAGGAAGACCATCAAAATATTAATCCTTTAGAAAAGAAGAAAAAAAAACCCTTTCCACAGAGCACAAAAAGCACCATCACCAGTGCCCCACCCACTTTTGTATATCTTGAAACACCACCAGACAAATTATTATCATTAATATAGTACACTACAAAAAAACATTGTGAAATGGCCAGAGAAAACATATTGCCATGAGACGTTCATTTGAAAATTATAGGCAAAGTCAAAACACCCTCAAGATGTCTATACTGTCACTTGAAAAATAAACAGAGGTCAGAGGATTGTTTTGGATTGTGTAGAGCTGCATTAAATCTTACAGTAATGTTTTATATGTCTGAGACATTTGTGTGTATGTGTTTGTGTGTGTGTTTGTATGCGTGTTTGTGCGCAGGCAGGTGAGGGTGAGCGTGTGTGTGCATGTGTATGTGTGTGTGTGTCTGCGTGCGTGTGTCAGAGTGAGTGCGTGTGTGTGTGCGCGCATGTGTGAGAATGAGTGTGTGTGTGTGCGCGCGCGCGTGTGAGTGAGCGTGTTGGTGTTTGAGCGTGCATACGTGTGCTTGCGCATGTGAGAGTGACCTTGTGTGTGTGTGGTGGGGGTTTCAGGCATAAAGGTTCATACCCACTGACAGCAATGGAAGCAGAATATATCCTTAACGGAGGGAAGGGCATGACTTATTTTTTGTTAAGTGGGTAAAAGGACCAGAGATGGGAGGAGCTTGATGAAAAATCAGAAAGTGAATGTAGAAATAGAAGCCAAAACAAGTTGAAGGCAGAAACATTTGTTTTCCCAGTCAGGGCCCTTTCTGTTAATTTGTGGGTTTTTCTTTTGTTTTTGTCGTTTATTGTCTTCTGTGGAGGGACTCGTGAGGTAGAGACAAAGAGGCAAGGGAAAATATTCAGTAACTGCATTAATTGACAATCTTGGCCTTTGTGACAAAAACACACCAAAACTGAGCATGGTCAGGAATAAACTAGAGAACAAATACATTTTACATGGAGGTGTTAAATAGGGGACGCCATGTTTCTTTAAAAATTGATTCATAGTAAACAAAGGATACACAAACGTTTGTTCATTGCGCAGTTTAATTATGTATTATGTTAAAAAAGACTGCAATTTTTTTTTTACTGATCTAGTGGATGCCCCCGAGCAACTAAAATATGGTTGACTTGAAATAATTACAGAAATTAATGCTTCTAATATAAATTATTCATAACTCAAATCAAATATTATTCAGAATGCTCTAAAACGTTAAAGGATCCCATTTTTTTGTTATTTCGGTACCATGCCCAGAATTACTTTTTCTGTGACTCTTTTGGAAGGAGGGGATAATTGCGGCTCCTGTGTTTCAACAAATTCACGAAAGCCAATCAAACATGGACACATTTTTTAAATCACAAATGAGATCCCAGCGTAGCCTTAATTTAAAAAAAAAACTGTTTATATACACACACACTGCTAAGAACCTTCAATGGAACCTCTGTATTTTTAAAAATAAAATAAAAAACTGTTTAAAAAAAACTGTAAATTAAAAATTCCCGAGGAGCTTCAAAAGGTCCAGTGCTTGGGCAAGAGAGACGTTTGGGTCTCTCCCATGTGGAAATGATGCCACTCTCTACCAATCAAGCACAACTCCGAGTTTCCAGGAAGTGGATCTGAGCAGCTGGTAAAGAGACCGCTCCTTCAAGATGATTTACGCTTTAGGAGCATCTCCAAGAAACAGCTTCTGTGCGATCGACCTGTGTTAACAGTATTTTAACATTAATTAATTAACGATAATTAACACCCTTCTCCTCCATTTTCTCCTGTTTCAATTAACGTACCGACCTTGGGGACTGTCAAAGCTTTTATCTTATGATAGTCTTGTGATAAGAGTGATCGTTACATACTGTTACAGAGTGCTAGGTGTTACTGCTCTATACCATGAGGATCTGGGTATAGACATGAATCCTATTTTATCTATCATCATTTTTTAAATTAAAAATTCCATAAAGCAGTGGAAATGGATTTAGATTTTAATTGAATTTAAGTGTTAAACAAAAGAAAAAGGGAAAGGTTGCAGTCCTGTTTAGGTTTATGTGTTCAAATTGAAAATGGATTTGACTGTTGTCGATAGCATCTTAGCATTTATTTCTCATACATAGAAATTGTCTGACGAATTTGAATACTACTGGCTAAAATAATTCTACCTAATGAGCTCAAAGGGCAAACGCAGCATTTTGTCCCGCTTGATATTGACTTTTTAGAAACACATTCCCCTAGAGACACCAACATACACTTATGTTATGTAATGCAAAATGTAATTCTTGGTAACATTACAATTACTGAAGGTAATTTTGATGTGACCAATGCCAGTAGGGATCTCTTCAAGTGAATGGTTATGTTTTCAATTATTTAACAACCAGCGTGCAATGACCTCGGGCCCATTCTATGCTTGAGTGAATGTACGCTTTATACACCCAGTGGACTCTAAATGCTACGCTGTTTTGGCCGTTCGCAGCCCCATTGAAAATTCCTTCTCATTATACGATCAAGTGAATGCTAATACGTCTGGATCAAGTTTCTATCATGGAACGATTTGTTGGAACGTCAACAGACAATGATAACTCTTTCCCTGGAAGGTACGTGGAACCTGACCATGTTTCCACGGCAACAAAAAAGCAGAGATGAGAGTAACAGGAAAAATTTGTCCAGATTTTTCCTTTGTAAGTGGTTGTAAAGATGGGTCTCTAACATTAGACACGTATATACCTTAACTTTCCTGTGTCCATTTGAAATGTTTTGAAGGTTATGTTCTGCAATAATAACCAGCGCTGAGTACTGATCACACAAAAATAGGTCCATGTTATGGCTGAATTTAATGGCAATCGATCCGACCTGAGAATATGAGAATTGGTGCTTGTAAGATTGTAAGAATTGGTGCTCTCTTTCTGTAGGGTTAAATTCCACCGGCCCTGACTCTTTGGTTAAAAAAAGGCATCATGGAAATAAAATCACATCATGAGAAATTACAACAATGTACTCTGCACCAAACAAATCCAATGGCATTGAAATAAGAAATGTTGTGTGAACATTTATTTGCATATAATAACCTTTATTCAGTGGGAATGCACAACTTAAAGATGCTGCACTCTATCTGCGTATAGCTACTCTGTTTGCTGAAGTCTTCCTCAATGTTACAACAGCAGCGCACCACTGGGTCTTTACTTTTTGATTACCGGTCCAACATTGCAACGTATTTTCCATGCTACGGCCGAAAAACATTTCTCAGGACAGCAGGCTGATCATCTGCAATGGCTTTCCAGTAGAGACAGAGACAGCAAAAGTTATAAATATTTACAGAACAAGATTGCTGTGTATCATTGGTTAGTGTATGACAGACATGACTGCCATTAAACCCCAGTACCTTATTGCCCTCCTCTTGGCAAACTTGGCCTTATGGGCCGGTGCGTGCCGTCCATCGAGGCAGCTTGTAAAAATCGGTTACACGGAATCTGTGAGAGGTTTGTACACTATACACACACACACACACACACACACACACACACACACACACACACACACACACACACACACACACACACACA
>JAOVYW010002117.1:0-15430 GCA_025775045.1 Hiodon tergisus
ACGAGTTTGACAACATTTCTAAATAAATCACTAAGCAGGTTATTCCCCAGAATGATTCCTCAGCCTTAAGTCAAATGGATGAAATGAAGCATGTTGTAATTTAAGTGGTTGCCGCTGAGCACAGTTTTCCAGAGCAGGAGTCAGGGAGCCTTGGTCTAGTCTTTGCTTTGTGGAAATCATTTGAAGAGAATGAAAGCTGTGGGGCTTCAAGCACAGCTTCTTTGTGCTTGGAATGACGGCTGTCTCAATTTTAATGTTCATTTAAATTCAGTACTTCTGACCATAGGGGAGTTATTTTAAAATAAAAACTCAATCGCTTGTAGTAGTATGATGTGTGTTCATTGTAAATTATTGACCGATGAAGCGATGAGTTTAATGATTCCTAATGTTATATGTTCTTTATCAGTCAAAACTATAGAGTTAAGCTTTCTGAATCTGGAATGGTTGGATATCTTTTCATTCTTAGACTGTGCATCACACAGAAAATGTCCTTCCAGCACAAAGCATTTTTTTCCCACCGCAGAGCATAGAGGTCTACATTTGATTTTCCTAATTGAGGGCTTTACCCCTTGCCTGATTAAAAACATATTGGCCTCTCTTTTCCTTTCACCTGACTGGGCTTTACTGCATATATATATACAGATCACAGGTCAGTGTGAGTCATCAGCTTCATAGCTTGGCATGAATTAAAATTTGTAAGGTCTAGAAAACATATCTTGCCATTTTTACTTAGGACATATGATATGCATGGATGTCCCATAGCCAATCTGGTGAACATAAGCCCACTCACTGTATTGTGTAAGCATTTTTTAAATATTTATATCCAATATGTTGTCATTCTAGATGGACCAATGTGATGTGCATAAGGAGACTGAAAGGACAAAGTCTGCTCTGAGACCTTGCTGTGAAGAAATGGTTTTTATGATTTTAGCATTTAGGTTTGGAAAAAAATAAAATAAAATAAGATGTCAATGAAGACAATGCATCAACTGCAATAAATTACCCTGCTCTATAGAAATATGACATAGAGTATGGTGAAAGAATACCTCCCTTCAGTGCAAATAATCCATCTTTATCACTGTTTAACTAGTGCGGTGTAAAATCAGTAATAAAAAGGATTTATGTTCCACATTTGTATGTTTAAAAAAAATAATAGTAATGTTGTAATTCGTTTTTATTATTGGTTGGACATTTTGTAAGATATTGAGGGTATTTTCTTCACCATAGAAAAAAATATTGGTTCCATGACACACATAGCTCCATAGCTACTGTTCACTTATATACTGATATTATGCTTGTACCTTCTGGGTGTGGCTCTCTCCACCCAACAAAATGAAAGCATATGGTTGGTTTCTTAGATGTGTTCACTATAGATTTGACTACCAGGATCTAAGCTTTTAATTGAATTAATTGCCCAAAGTATGTACCGTTAACTAGAAGGGAATCAAAAAATATCTTAGCAATTCTCTTGTTTATCTAACGTACTTTTTTTACACTGATTTACAATGATCCTGTTAAACACTCCTAGTCGTGTGCCCGACGTGTTTATTCATCTAACTTATTCAGGTTTGTCGTGCATCACAATGTATTTCTCTTGAATAAACATTACATTAAAAAAATTATGCGATGCACTGCACTGAATATGACAGGATTTTTAAAATGTTCCATAATTGATATAAAACATGGAATCAGTAGTTAAAATAGGCTGTTCACAAGTAATCTTTTATTTTGCAAAAAGCTGCAGGGTAAGGGCAAGATGGCCTGTTTAAAAAAACTAAAACAAAAAAAACTAAAGTATTTCCCATGTTTGTCAGGCATTTTAATTAATCAAGTCTATCCTGAGTGTTCGTCAGATGCAAAGGTTAGGCATTACTGTTCAAAAAACTGTAACTACGTTACTGTAATCTTAAAACTCATAGTGTCCAGCCTTAGCCTCGGGTTTGTGACATAGCTTCTGCGAAACATCAAGATTTATATCTGAAAATGATAAATAAAATAGGTTTATACGGCAGCAGTCTGGACTCAGTGCCTTGCTCAAGGGTATATCCGCGGCGTTTCTCTTGTGGGTCAGATGATCCTGGCTTCCTCTGCATGGCTAAAGGTTTTATTTATGTGTTTTTGAAAGAGAGAAACTCTGTTCTTTAAAGGACTTTTCAAGTTGTGCTTCGCCTATTCGCTACTCTAAGGTAAAAATACAAACTACTCCAAATGGCCTTACTTATGCAACAAAAAAAGAAAAATAATACATATCTCCAATAGATTAAGAGGAAATAAAAAGTTTGAGGGGATTCTACTGAGTATGTGGCTCAGACATACATATTAAATATGCATGGGTGATGGATGTTCTTTCCAAGCTGTAGGTGAAGTCACAGCAGGATGAGATCGAGCTCTTATGTAGTTTAAGTTGTCCTTCCTGTTACCACTCCCAACTGTGTGTGTGTGTGTGTGTGTGTGTGTGTGTGTGTGTGTGTGTGTGTGTGTGTGTGTGTGTGTGTGTGTGTGTGTAAATAACAAAATACAATTTTGGATTCAATTCTGCACGTTTGTTTTTCCATGCTTTTCATGCAACTGCCAATTTGACTCCAGAGGCTTCTGAACATCAGAAGTTAAGACACAGGGTTGTTATTGGAAAAATTCCAGCTCATTTAAAGACAATTTAGCTTAAATGATGCCTCAAGGAGATGCTGTCAAACAAAGAAGACACGTGCGGTGTGACAATACGAGTTGACATTAGCCATAGACCTATTAAGATTGTGAGCAAAAACACGCTTGAATTTGAAAAGCCTAAACAAGTTGTTTTTTTTGTCCCCCCCCCCTCCTCTCCTAGCAGGGATTCACCATCATCAACCTGATAAATGTTGGGTCTGTACCGCCAAAACTGCACAAAGACAATCTTTCATTTGAATTGATGCGTTTCTCTCTGCTGGTGTCAGTCATTTAAAAGCCTTTAGCTACTCAGCATGACTGCATCACAGACACACTGCTTCCTGTATCAGACTTGCCTCTAATGAAGAAGGCAATGTTACAAAGTCGATCCAATTTGTCACTTGTCACTCTCATCCCCAGCATTAACTCATTCCATCGTTTTGATCTTGATGTCATTCTGAGTGGCAATTCCACGGAAATATTTTCAAGCCGTACTATTAGCACTTGGGGGGGCAGGGGGCTTGCATCAATTTGTGTGGCAGCGAACCACCATCTTCTTATTGGTATTATGTTTGAGAGAAATTATGTGCTTCTCAGGTTATATCGGAGTCGATACTTGAAATCTGTTTTGAACAGTAATTATAGCAGCAGTTTCCAGTTCTCAAATCTCAGGCAAACATTGTGATAACAGAATGTTTTTTAAAGGTTTTTTTGGATGCTACATTTTCACTTTACTTACTTTTGCTTACTATACTTATTACTAGGTAATAGTATGTTTTGGTCCAGGCCACATTAACCTTTTAAATGTTTCAACATTTGCACTCTTGTATCGCGGCTCTCTCAAAGAACCCAGCAACTCATCGAATGAGTATTCAGCTGTGTCACCTATTTTCCTTATTGGTTACCTGGAAAAATTGCTTTCACATTAATTTTCCATTATCTTTGTGTTGAAAAGAAAAGTCCTGAGTCCTGACATTTGCAAACAAATAGGGTGGTTATGCTTTTTCAGATCCTCGCCAATGCTTGGGGAAGGATTTCAGTTGCTTCACTCCTCTGTGTCTACCAAACATAGACAAGTTTGAAAAGCACAAAGAATCATAGATGAAAGAGGCGGTATCCTGATTGCAGGCCTCAGTAGACTTTGTGGTTTTATTGTGGTTTGAAAATACATAGTAACATGAAGTGTTTAGTGCACCTACATTACAGTAATTATAATGGTAACAAAATTATATATTTTCATTTTTTTTTTCTTTTAATATTGAATACATCTCACAAAACATGGCATTTGCAAAACATAAAAAATGAAACAAATTTTATAAATATCATAAGCTACAGAATTTGCTTTTAGTTCTGTTCTTTCATTCGTGCTGCTGTTTGCATTCCAACATCCAGGATATAAAAATGTGTGAGAATGTATTTTGAAGGAATACCTTGCTGGCTTAGGCATTTGGATAACTGACAGCATTGTTCTGTATTCAGCAGAGGTTTGTCTCATTGTTTGATAGCTGTTTACCTAAGTCTTCCCCCCAAAAAGAGAAAATCTGCTGACAGAGAAATGCAAGAGAGAAAACCACAACTTTTGAATGTATATCCAATGTTTGTTTTGTTTTTTTTTCTTCCAGTTTTTATTCTAGTTTCTTCCATTTAATCTACTAGGTATTCAAATCTACTGTAGAGAGCGGGTGTACCACATTCACTGGGGGATTTGCCGTCCATGATGTGTTGCTCAACTGGACTGCGTTGGCTGCAATGGATGATAGATTAAGATCATAGTTATTGTTTATTGATTGCGTTTGAATGGCCAATGTTATTGAGTCAGTGAGGTAATTTACATGTTATTTCTGGAAAGTCTTGAGCACATTTTTGCTTTGCTGTGTATATACAAGTATATTTTATTGAGATTCTTTAACTAGGTTCATGAAAAAAAATAACTTTAATAATTAAAAATATCAACCATATTGCTGTCATAGCTGTATTATAGTTACTGATATAGTACTGATGCAAGATAAATGTTTCACAAAAACTGATAGAAGTCAGACTTTCTAAGGCTATGCAAACTCTACCACTGCTGATTGTTGTGAATTAAGATCAGGCTGTGCTGTCACATGACATGCATTAAACACCAGGTGATAAAGCAGGCTAGAATGAGGTCCACAGTATCATTGGAAAATGTAAGGAGGTTATTTTTATGGAGGATGTAGAGTAAGTTATTAGCCCCATTATTTTGCATTCTTATGAGGGCAAGACGTTGGATTTAATCACATCTTGGCTTCTACAATTATAATTTTTCGCACTTTAGGATATGAACAGTCATGTGTCGTTTTGTGTGCGACACATTGTGAATGCATAACAAAAATATCATTATTGCAATTAAAACTTTAGTGAAAACACTCTCAATGTTTTTGCCCCCCATGCATCGTGCCTTGTATTGCACAAGCGCGTCCCCTTATCTGTGGATGTTAATACATGGCTACGTGTTTCCAAAATCTGTCAAACTCCAAGCACTACATGCATTTTGGGGACTTTTCACAAAAACTACAACTCCTTAGATTTAATAATCGTTTATATTATTATAATATGTATTTTCCCTAAGTGCCTCATTATAAACGGTGAGTTTTTATCGCCAAGGCAAAATAGTTTTTAAAAACACAAAAAATCTCTTCCTTTGTTCCTTTTAAATTAAAAATGTTTAATACCTCTCTATATATACATTTTTAATGGTGAATCTTAGTAAAACATTTTGGTAAAGAATGCTTCTAATGCTTGTGTAATGTTAAGGCACTTGAACTTTCATTTGCATTTACCACTTGGAATACATTAATGTCAAAAGCATGAGACCCAACTATGTGGGTTGCTGCAGGTCTGAGGTGTAAAGCATTGATGCCATCTAATATCAATAAGCACTTAAACTTTGACAAGCAATGTCCTTAATGTTAGGCAGGAATAACATTCCCTGATCTTTCCTTGCATGGAAAGGCAGGGTAAGTAAAACATGCACACTCTGTCAGCTTGTGGTTAATTGTGGATTGCTCACCAGACAAAATGGCACAGTAAATATCACTTTTCTCAAACAAATCTGGAGAACAGCTAAACTATCATCTACCTATTGGATTGACAGCTCGAATGACTTCTGGATGGAAGCAGGGCATCCTTCCCATATGGAGCGCAGTTAAATTGAATAAACAAGATTGGTTTTAAAAAGTCAGTGGTAGGGAAACTACATTAGCTGATCATTGTCCATTAGAGCATTCAGATGTATTCAGGGGTCAGGTACCATTTCCACTGAGCAGAAGTGTTTACCTTCATGAAGACACAGAGAGAAGTATTTTTGGCAGCGTTTCCCCCAGGCAGGTAACACTGATAGAGGTGGGGGCACTACAAAACATTATCTACTTACAGGAAATTATATTCAGTGCCACAATATTCAATGTAAAATGATAAAGACAATACACAATCTATTTCCCCCCCTTCTGTTTAGACAATTTATTGTATATAATGTTTAGAGGATTTTGTATACTTTACGTGTCATTTCTAAATCTAAAGTGGCTGTATGCTAGACATGGAGTGCTTCAGTATTATTTTTTGTGTTGCTGTGTTAGAAAGGACTTTCATCTTCTGAGATATTCTGTACATGAATACATTATGTGAGCCAAAGTTCAAGTGCAGCACCATGACTGTGATTAAAGCAACCATTCTAATTCTCCATAAGGCAATTATTATTTTATTTTTTCAGCGCAAAGAGAAACCTAATTCTGCGATGAGTCTTAAATGAAGCTTTTATCAAAACTGAAAAAAATTCAGATTCAGATGATGACATGTGGTTATATATTTAAGCTGGTATTTGCAAAATGCCATGTCTAGATTAGGGGAATGGGGATAATGCCATTTAGAATCTTTACTACCTTGGAAATCCCTTGTAGTAAATCAGATTTTATTAATTGCTAATATGAGTGTGTGTTTGCTTCAAAGACTGCTTATACGATATACCAAAGCATACATAATTATTGCTTGTATTTTTCTTACAAAGGGAGAGAGTTTTGGATATTTTGCATCAAACTGAATATTGTAGCCTTGCTTAATGTCAGCTTAATTTTCCTAATAAATCTTTCTTGCTCCAATGAATAAGCAGCATCTTGGTAATGCATGCAGTGTGGTTCCGTGAGTATACAGGATTGATGTCAACTTAGTAAGTATCCCCAGAGAATCTTTTAAACCACTTAAATTGATGTTTAAAGGTCCATACATACATCTTTGTGTGAAAAATTCATAATAAAAAAAACATGCCGATTGCCATTGATCTCATCATCAATGCAGATAAAGTAACGGAAATGACAAGGCTACCTTACTATGATCCATAATATAAGCATATTTGTCCTCCAGCTCTTTACAAAGAATGATTTTTTGAAAATCACTTTTGTAGCTGGTGGGCGCAAGTTATATGAATTTCCTGGACAGGGCAGAATTCTTGGGAGTCGCTTTGCTAATTCTGCTAATGCCATGAACAGGAATGGTGTAGCGAGGGTCCTGGGAAAGACAGGTGACAGCAGCTGTCTATTTAAAGGATTCATGGAGCCACCAAAGATGGTTGTCCAATTTACTGCACGAATGTGACTAGATGACTCTGTTGTGCCATTAGGGGCAGAAAGATTATAAATGTCACTTTTGTCACATCAAGGTAAACAGGTCTTTGTGTTTTGTAAGCACGTATCTTTTCATTTTAGACGTCATACTGCCCTTAGGTTGATGCAAAGCTTAAACAGTGGTCGAGGGAGGAATGGAAAATTTATGCTGGCAATATCTCATGAGGCATCTAGTGGAAGACAGCCTTTCTCTTTTTCCAGTTTGACTGCAGGATTGACTTTGACCTTCAAAGACAGAAATGATGACGGAAAAGGATAGCAATGACTAATTTATTTATGTCTAATGCTTGGGCCGTAGGCTGGCTTGGCCAGGCGCTGTTCCCTTGCTTCAGACCACTTTACACTATAGGGAATACATCAGAGCAGGAGCCATGGAGTGGCTCCATTAGCGAGGCCCATCTCCTACACTGCCTGTCCCTGCTCTTGCCCCAAGGCACCTCCAGGGGAGAGAGAGGGACTGTTAGATGTCATAAGAACTTGCTGATGTGTTGCTGTTCAGGAAGAAATATGGAGGCGAGCCATTCGTTTTATATTGGGAAGAAAAATGGACCCTGGAAATAATTGAAAAGTTCTATCCGCTAGCTAATCAAAAATTAAATTCCTTTTTTTGTTCATCAAGGGTTCATTGAGGGCAGTTGAAAGTAGTTTTTTGTTTTGATTTGTTGTTGAATGAAAAGGGAGGAACCATGTTATTTCTTAGCTCTTACCTTTGGAAGAATAAGGTTGGTTGTGCATTTTTTATCGACAAATGCCTTGGAGGTCTTGGTATGCGCCCATGCACACAAAGCCAGGACCAACCACACAATATCCACTGTGGGGCCACAGAGTCCGTTGCAGACACAGTTACTATTTAAGAGTTCATAGGAACCACAGATGGTCATGGGGCAGGCCACTCAATGTAAAAACACTGTTTACAGGATCTTAAAACAGAGTCAGTTGTGAGGGACTGGTCAATACCTGAAACCCTATATACCTGTTAAATGTAAGCTTGATCATATTATATTGTTAAGTTTTCTTTGATTAAGTCACAAGAGCATGTTGTGTGTTTGAGACCATTTCACTCCTTAGCATAATTTGTGGTAAGGAATTACAATATATTTTTAATCTTTAATAGATTTAATTCCTCTGACTACTGCATGATGATTGTTGGTGATGGTGATTTAGAGCTTAATATTGGCTTTTAATATCGCATTTCTCATTGAAATAATTATGCAATTGTTTCCCTAATGATCATTATCACATGATAGTGCATCTCCCTCCGTGCACTCCTAGAAGGATGAAATATAACTTGCATTAAGGTGGCAGCATGTTACCATGAGAAACACAACAGGCTTCCTTATATGACACTTAATTATTTAGTGTCTGGAATGGTTTTGTGAAGATTAATCCAGGCAAGCTCTTGCTCGTTCTCGAGGATTTGAAACATGTCTTGTTGTCGCTTTTTCTTTTATCAGTATATTTCCCCCCTGTGGGAGTGGGTAGTGACTGTTTCTCCTCCTTCTAACATGAAACCCCTGGAGAACACGTCAGTCTGGGCCAGTGCCATCTCTCAGACATTTGACAGAAACTCAGTTCTTAGAAGTCTTTCCACAGCAAACAGCGCAATTGTAGAGACAGTCATGGTGTGTCTCTTCCTTCAACCAGGTTCTACAGGCCTTCACCGCAAAGTGTGCAGACAGATTTGAGTATAATCAAGCAATAGTGGCACCTGCTTTAAAGGCACTCATGAATTCCCTCAGCATTGTCCAATGGCAGTCAGGAGAGCTATATTGGACTCTTGAAGATTCTAGGCCTAGTATGTAGGCAAAAGTGGAATATGCAAACAATTCTAATTTTTATTACTACAATTATTGTTATTGAGAAGAAGAAGAAGCAAAATAATCAATCAATTTCATTAAACAGGAAATTTTATTATAATTATAGAAGCAATGAATGCTATCCATTATTGATGCGATGGTAGATACATACTTTGTGTCATAAAATCTGACATCTATTCTCACACAATGTTGTTTTATTGTGTCTGCGGGGCGAATGAAGGAAACTTGCTAAGAAGCGCAAGGAGACGTTGAGCAGCACTCGGCAAGAGATGACAGTGATGGTGAACTCCATGGATAAGAGCTACACGGAGCAAGGAACCAACTGTGACGAGGCCATCTCCTTCATGGACACGCACAACCTCAACAGTAGACGTGAGTGTCTGAGAGTGTTAAAAATTGCAATGCTGAAATCCATAACATACAGAAGATTGTTGTTTTTGCAGTCCAAAAAGATGTGGGTGTAGGACCATACGACTGTCCCCTAACACTCTGGACAGCTGGATACAAAGGGCTGACCATACTAATCCACCTAGAGAAGCGATTTGAGCCTCTTAATAGTCAGCAGGCTCAGTCAGCATGTCCTGCCCTGCACCCACATCTGCCCACTCTTAGCCTTTGATAAGGAGACCTCTTATCTTGGCTAATACATCATTACCATGAAGAAAGGAACATGTAGGTACATATTCCCTATTGACTCTGTGAATAATAATTGAATTGGCCTTTTTTGAAGGAAAATATTCAAGATTACTTACTGGTTAGTGTAATTGTAAACGGAAAGGAAATAAGTTCATTTTTATTTTAAATGCATGCTCACACTTAGGAAACAATGCTTTAGTTGTATGTGTACCACTGAATTTAGGGTTGGTAAATATAATTGTGTCTTAAATAACTTTAAATGAGTTCAGTGCAGATAAACCTAATTGGAACATATGAAAGGTATATTTATTTATGCATTATATTTATTTAACATAGTATTTACACACACAAAAACATGTACACGGGCTTGCAAACTATCACCAGCATCAAAATGTGCCCGTTTAAACAGGTCCTTGAAAATAAACTTCATGTGGTGAGGAGACTGAAGTTTCCTTGATAATCCTTCAATATTTAACATTACAGGAGACACGCCGTTTATGGTTGACAGAGCTGATTTTCTGTAAACCAATGTCGTTTGGAATGCAATAAATAAATGAACATGCTCTTAGGAATTAGCGGCACATATAGTCTCAAACAGGTTTTTATCCCTCTGTCCATCAAAACTATTCCCTCCACTGCCAGTCCTAATGGACAACTTCAAATTTAATATCGTAAAACAACAGCCTATTATATTAATATATTTTAATAATTCCTATTTGTAAATACGTGTATTTATTTGTTATAAAATGTGTGATATATTGTATGGTTTAAACATACTTTGATTTTAATGTGCTAGAAGCTGTAACTTAAAAGATCTTTCAGATCAGACTTGAATAAATGTATATTTATAAATAGCTTTTACTATTGTAAAGACTTGGAGCAATTTTAGTGGTTCCATAAACTGTATAGACTAGAGTTTTGTCCTTGAGTTTTTTTCTTGAACTCTGGTGGCCAATATAAGAGCTGTTTCTGTGATAACTTTGTATTATGTTTTCATGAAATGCCTCGGATAATGCCTCAATAACTTATGTGCGATATTTAATTTAACTAATTGGATAAAATAAGGGGTTCTTTATACTTATGAAACTAAATACTGAAAGTAAATATGCTGGCAATCACCGGCATATTCCCATTCAGATACGAAATATGAACCATCACTAATGGGTTATTTCCCTCAAGAGCCCACTAATATCAGAGCAGATATGCCAAATCTCACAAATCCGCTTGTATCATGTTATGGCAAACCCATAAAGTCCGGCAGCGATGATACTTCTGTCTCTTCTGGCTTAAGAGACTGGGCATTTTGGTTTCAGACCAATTCTACACGTTAGACATGTCAATCTCTATCGAGACGTATGCAGTTCAAGCTGAAGCAGCTGCCGCAGTCTATGCGACAGGTTGATTTGCAACAGAAAAAAGCCTACTTCCACATAAGGACACAGGAAGTACCTTCAGTTTGCCTTCAAAGGCGGGGGCTGTGAGTTCCTTGTTTTTCCAGTCGGCCTTTTCCTGGCTCCACACATCTTCACAATGTCTGTGGATGCCATTCTGGCGACTATGAGGTTTATGAGCATCAGAGTCTTGAACTACTGGCTCATATGAGTCTCCAGACCAGGTGTGGCAACACATGTAACTTGTCACCAACTCTCCAGACCAGCTCAGGTAATAGGCTACGTAAAGCTTTAAATTAGATTCCCAGTCCATGATGTCTACTCAAAAGAGTGGTGCAGACAGAATCTTTTTGGCAGCAGAATCACAGTCCCTTCCCTTGGGCCTCCAACGCATGTGGCCCCTACAGGTTTGGTTCAGTGCCAGGGTTCCTCAGCCCATGTTGAACCGCATTCACATTATCACGGTTTCTATGAGCTGCTTACGATGCGCTCTCCTAATTGAAACAACCCACACACTTGGGTATTTTGCCTGGAAAAGATCAGGCAGAAACAGTCCGGGGTCCTGTTGGTAGTAATGAGCTAGCCCAGGAGAGCTTGGTTTGCATCACTGATGCAGCTCTTCCTCCCTGGAGAATTTCCCAGTCGCTGTAGCCTTCTAATCTTGACATAAGGACCTCTTTGTCACCATGATCCATCCAGTTTACAGTTGTGAGTCACCAGTGAAAGGCTCTAGCTAAACTGCTTAGGTCTAGCTGAGAATACGTTTTCTATATCACAAAATACTATGGGAGCCCCCACTTTCTCAGTTTACCAGTGAGGCCTTTTCCAGCAATGGTGTATGGCACCACATACTACGGTTCTTGCTTGATGAAGGAACACCCCCTTCAACACTGAAGGTGTGCTTGGCAGCAATTTTCAATTGCCATGTGAAGATGGGCTCTGGGAGACACAGAGTCTCCCTAGCAGGACAGTTACTAAACTGGGCCTAGAAGCCCTGGTAACCTTCTAAACTCCCCGTTCACAGCTGAATGGTGAGTGCATGTGCAGGCAGTTCCGAACATAATGTGAACTGTACTACTCTATGACTATGACTGTCAGCTAGTGCATACTTATCTAATATATTTGAAAAGGGAATAACCCATTACTGATGGTTAATATTTCTATTTCAGAGAACTAAGATTATGATAACAACTCAACGTTTCCTGTTGCCATACTTAGAATTCTAAGAGTTCTAATCCTTATTTGGCATTTGCAAATAATTCAAGTAATTCAAGGCACACTCTATAAAAAAAAAAATGTATACTATTATAAGTTACTAAAGGTACTAACTGTTCTATGCCTGCTTTATTTTTGCGGAAAGCTGTGTCTTCGCCTTCGTCATTCACCATGAAGACTAACACGCTCAGTACCTCCGTCCCTACCTCCTATTATCCAGGTATTGGCTTAACCTCAATCCTCTGAATTGAACTTTTTGTACAGCATAAATAATTGTAACTTCTGGCCACATGAAATCATTTGACTCATGCGATTATAGTGTGAACCTAGAGGCTACATGGATTTGTTTGTGCATGAATCAGTTTAAATTGTCAAGTATTTGATTATTCAAACCACTAATGACGAACCAAGGTCAAATCCCTTGGTTATAAGCCAGCTGGCTTACAATTTAATATAATTTTAAGTCCATATCTTAACCAAAACTTTTTGGAACACCTGATACATGATGAGACATGGAGGGTCTATTTCTGATCCCCTTTTTTATCCTGTGCAAACCCTGTATTTCTGCATGGTATGTGGTGATATTTGCCAAACCTGCTTTCTGCACATATGAATGGATTCATATACCCATGTTAAATAATATTATTATTACCTGAATTGAAGTAAACAATCTTTGTATATTTATCGAGAAATCGAGAACACTTCAAATGCCAATACAATATTTTTATGTCTAGGTGGGTTTACATTGAAATTTTGCCATTATCTGGCTCCACTGGTTAATAAACTGCAATGACAACGACTGCCCTGCTGTGATTTTCCTCTCTTACCAGGGAGCACAGTGTGTCCACTTATTTACTACTATATTCTTTTTCTTTATTAACATCCATCTCGTCACTGGCTTTGTGGTGTGGGCAGATCCCTTTGTGCCAACCGCTATCTTAGGTGAGAAAACCTTCTTTTTACATTCTGTTCTTCTACTTAACCAAATGCGAGACAAAACTGTGTGTCTACAATAACAAAAGGGCTGGGCATTATGAAAAGAAAGAGGGTGGGGGAATGCTTACCTGACTTGGTTTTAGGTTAGTCTTGTTACTGATGATGGCTTCTTCACTTCCATACCTGCCTGCTTTTCTTCGCTGTGAGGTCAGGAGTTGACTGAGCTGAGGCTGGCTTTCACTCCATCCCATCCGCATTCCGTGTCGTGCGTGTGATGTCACACATGTCTATGACCTCTCATATGCATGGACAGACAATGTGGACTGGATGAGGGGGAGTGATAGAGATGTGCAGCCGCGCGCCCATTGCCATCGCTACGGCCGCTCATGTGCACAGACTGTTTGTCCCCGGAAGCGAATCCAATGTCAGCAGAGAGCTGCGTCCTTGCCACGCCCCCACGTAAAAACGAGGGAATAATATTGAACGCAACAGACTAGACATTTGCTGACTTTTTCCAACGTTTCCCGAATCCTACTTGTGAAATAATCTGCCATTATTCTTTTTAATGTTACTCGTGGTATGGCTAATGGCAACCTGCTGGTTTTTGCTTTTTGTTTTGTCACTTGTATATAACATAATTAAAATGATTTAATAATATATTTATATAATAATTTTATTATTATTGCCCCTTTATGAGACTACAATGTAGTGTTCGGTTTTTCACCACCTGAAGCCTAACTAATTATACAAATGGTAATAATTCATAAAAAAAAGTTTTTTTTACGTACAACATGAACAACTATAGGCTCAAAATTAACATGCCACAGGAAAGGATCCATCGCTTTGCATTTGTAATGCAAAACATACAACGTGCGTGTTTTGACAGGTGCCACCAAAGACAGTTATTCTGAATGGTGTATCATAACATTTGATAGTGCAACAGTTTTCTGTTGCCTTTACAATTTAGCTGACTGTAAATTTGTAAAACACTTCACAAACAAATCACTATTTTTCAATTAGAAAGGTTAAAAAACCCTGCCGCGCTTTGTTGATTTTATTGATTTCTAAAATGATTTTGTTCGTTTTATTTTTTATTTTTTATAGAGCCTATCCAAATTTTTATCTCTGAAACATAAAGTGCTCCAATTGAATTATATGCCAGAACAGGCTTTCTGGTAGATTTACTTTGACTGAATTAAGTATGCAAATAAGTACCCAGAAGGCACGTGACCTTGAGATAGTCAATTTAGAAAACTGTTCAGGTGCTCATGCTATATTGTTGCTTATACCCTTTTTTCCTTTCTCTCCTCCTTTTTTTCTTCACATTAACCTGTTATGTATCTTCTTATAAAGTTCCAATTAATGGTAAGTTCTCAGTTTGCCCTTTTGTGGAGGAGGTTGTGTGCTTCATGCAGAAGGCTGCTTCTGATGTGTGTTGACTTGCATGGCCGTTGACATATCGCATTTCACGCCCTTTGTGTTCACTGTGAAGCCATTAGCTAGCGTGGCTAGTAGAGTGAACCATCAGGACATAGACTCATGCGTATGTGGACTTTATAGCACCCGTGCTTTTTTCTTTTATTATGTTTACGTTTGCTACATTTCAATGGCGTCTTGTCAGACACTTCAATCATAACCGCTGTAGTCCACTCACATTTTTTACAGTCATTTTATATGCCATTACAAAGTCTGTGCAACTTCATTTTGCCATTGGTATATTCATGTGTGAGAGAGTATCCACTTAGCACTCAGTGACAAGATGTCAAAGATGTATACATTTATGTTTCTAAATTGCAGCAGCACTTGGATAACCGATACTCATTTAAAGGAACTGTAAACACATGTTTTAATTCCACAGTCACATAATGAAAATGTGTATTTTCTGGTCCTATGTGTCGTGTTTGGTGTTCTAACCACTTTTCCATTTAGTGGTACTTATATTCCTCAGTTTCCATTCACGTTATAAAGAGAAAGACGTATTCTGAAATACCTCTTAGTGGATCCGTCTCAACAATGACAACTGTAAAATGAGTACTGCACTTATGCGATAGAATTCATCACTTCATGTTTTCTCATTCAGTGACTCCAATAATATGAGATCATATCCATCTGTTGATAACAGTTGGTTGTCCATTTATTTCATTTATAT
>JAOVYW010002121.1:0-15427 GCA_025775045.1 Hiodon tergisus
ATAGATAGATAGATAGATAGATAGATAGATAGATAGATAGATAGATAGATAGATAGATAGGTACTTTATTTATCCCCATGGGGAAATTGCGGATTATATAATTACACGGATTTTAAATAAATTATCTTATTTATTTTATTTTTGTGACTGATATCCTTGAGGTTGGGGACAGATAATTTGCCCAGGATTCATGGTGCTCGGTGCTTGGTCTCTGACGTCATGTATGGACAAACATCGAACATCTTTTCTGAAAGCAACTTTATATAACCTGAGAGGATACTAGGGTGCCGTTGCCTCACACTTTCATGCCACACACTTTAAACTTATCTGAACTGGAATATCTAAAGTGTGTTAGAGCAGTAAGTAAGACACCTTGCTCTGAAACGTCCAAATAGCTCTTCAGATACATCATGTTAATATTCCTCCTTTACTAATGAATTATAGTTCTGATCAACTATACAATATGGAGTGGTGATCATTGACGTGAACTTCTGGCACGATGGAGTGGGAAAGGATGTTGTACCCTTGAACATCGTGCTTTAACAAAACAGTGCTTAATAGGAATAAACATTCAACTGTAAAAATGTTAAAATACACATTCAATCAAACTTTATTTGTCATAGCGTATTTCTAAAAAATAGAATTAGTCACAAAGCATTTTCCAGAATGAAAGAAAAAGACAGGAAACCCAGTGCCAAACTGGGAAAGCTGGGAAATTATTCCCTGACCCCAGAGGCGGTCGAGAGAACTGGTAAAAATGGCATTATAGTAGACTCATATAGAAAAAAAACTGAATAATTCAGTAATCCGCGAGGAGCAGCGCAGAGCAGCTTCAGTACTTTGTGGTAGGTTTGAGGGATAGACAACTGTGCACTGCAGGTGGTTTTCTCTTGGTTCTTGGCTCCTGCAGTCAGGACTACATGCGCGGTGGTACCCTTCTGCTTGGATTGATGATAGAATGCAAACTGTAATGCAATTTCTTTTCTGTATTGGCTCTACTTATTAAAGTATTTTGAAGATGGTGAAGACCATGGTTTGTCTCTGGGTTTTATTGGTTATCAAACACGTCCAATTTAAAATTGGGGCTATAAGACTCAGTATTACGCTCCCTATTTATGCTATTTATACCTTCGGCTTGGTTGGATGTCACTAGAAGTTTGAATCAGAAGTTTGTGAAAGTAAACAGCTAATACACCCTCATTATCAACTTCGCAGTAACAAGCAGTGCAATAGCCCATGTCCTATTCCGTTATCCTCGGCATAAAACTTTCATTATATTTTGAATTGCCCTTTCCCTGACTCAAGCCATTAGGGTTGAGACTAATCCTACCTGGTGTTAAGGGAATGGATTGTCAAGATGTGAATCGAGTTTATTCAAACTGTGGCCCTCTGGGTGGATTCTACTTCAAGACTGCACATCCCCTTAAGGGGCGTTAAAATGAAACAGATGCCTTCAAGAGCTGACGTTGTTGAGATGTGGTAGGCTTGATTTATAGCCAGTGTGGCGATGACAATAATTGGGTGCTTTCACTTTGCTTATTCACCTGAATTTTCCCGGCGTGTGTAGCTCTCAGGCCTGAAGGGTTATGCTTGGCTTTCAGTTCTTTATTATACCTGTGACTTCTAGGATGGTGTTATGAAAAATTAAAAGGTTACTCTACAGTAAAATTAAATGCAGCACTGGAAGGAAGGTACTGGTTATTTTATTTAATTTATTTTATTATAATATATAACATATTTAGGTTATTGGGATCTGGGCCGAGGCGCTCTGCTACAGTAGCAATTAATATAGAAGAAAATAATGACATTCACAGACATGTTGCAAATGTAATGCACTGTATGTACAGAGAGATGCTGTAATTTCTGAGAGAAAGTTACCATTTCCAGTCAAGGTCATGCCCTGCGTCATACTAAATACTGTTTTTGCACTATGAATAAGACTCAACATTTCAGTACATAGCATGCTTTCTAAAATGATTTCCAAAAGAGCAAAGAAGACAGCATGTACATCTCTCTTCACGCCGCCTTTGTAAGTTTAAAAAAAAACGTTTTTCTGTTTCTGTTGATACCTTCGCTGCATTCAGACAAGTCTCCCATTATGAAAAGAGTCAGGAATAAAGTTTGTCTTCACTTGCTGTTTCCACTCGCTAATTGCTACCTCAGTTTTGATGGCAGCCCTCTTCTGACTTGGACTCTACAACAAAAGAGAAAAAAAGAAAGTTCCAACCAGTTCCAGCTGCATAAATTAGGACCAGTGTGTTTTGATACATTACCAGCTGATCTGTCTAACTGCAGGCCGTGCTGCAAGCGGGACCCCCTCACGGCTCCCGTTTATTTCCCCACGACTTCAAAATTAAATCTTATCAGCTCAGTGTGCGGTCCCCCGCAAACTCATATCCATTAAGATACTAGGACTGTAATGCGGCTATATCCTGCACAAAGTCTGCAGTTGAGTTTTAAATGCATGCCCCCTGATAAAGAGAGATCTTATCGCTGGCGTTTCCTGGTGGGTCATGTGAAACTTAATAGAACAAAACAGAACCAAAACAGAGAGCCCAGATCACTACCAGGCTGCCCCACTTCAGATCTAATAAGGTGGCCAGCTAGGGTGTTGATATGCTCATAGGAATAGTTAGGGGTTTTTCGAGTATATTCAATAGATCTAATACTTCTTTATGAATTTGAGTAAAATTAAAATGTAAAATAATGTAGCATTTTATTTCCCTACATACAAATCCCTAAAGGGATTTTAATCTATCCCTTTATCGAGTTCTTGTTTTCTGTCACCGTGGGTAATGATGAATCAGTTATGAATTTCCTGGCAATTGCAAATAATGAAGCATTTGCATTTGCGTTTGGGATGAGAAAATTCTTGTAGATTAAATTTAAATGAGAAACTGCAGCAAAATTGTAAATTGCAGTGTATATTGATGGACGCATACTCCTTTAAGGTTTTTAAAAATTTGAACAGCCATAATTGTCTCATCACATACGTAGTACAGTGACCATGTTTAAAATTTTACATAAAATTAGTTTTTGGCCATAATTATGGTTTTTTTTATTTTATAAACATCACATTGCTTGAATGTTAAACATTACAGATAGGCTTTTCTCTATGGATTACGGAACTATGGATTGTTGTATTGAACCAGAATAATTGATTGTGACTTAAGTTTGGATCAAGTCAATAAAATCTGTTCGGCATCGCAGAGAGACGTTTCTCTAACCTTGTTTTTAAGAGATCGTTGCCATAGTTTGACAAAGCTATAATTTTACGTACAGAGCCTCTATGTCCTATTGAAAAGTTCTGAAAGAAATAACTGTACAACCGAACCGTACTAGCTAATAATAAATTCAAATCAGTTAAGCCGCCAGGTGAACTACGCCATAAAACAACGCAGCTATGGCAACAATCAATACATCAACAATTAACAATCACACATAGCTGGTGGAGGGTGGTTCATAGTTTAAAGAGCTGTTGAAAGAGGTGAGTTTTTAGTTTCCTCCTGTGATTAGGGGATGATTCTGATGGCCTGACTGCAGTAGACAGGTCATTCTACCGTAAAGATAGGAGTTGATGTTTGGGCCCGCAGAGAGGGGACCACGAGGCGTCCTGCGCTGGCAGATTGCAGGGGTCTGGTGGGGATGTGAGGTGAGATGAGTGCACAGACGTAAACGGACAACTCATTAGTTGCTTGGTGGGAGAGAGACAGAGAGAGAGAACCTTGTGGTAGATCCGAGCTGCAGGCGGGGGGCCAGTGGAGTTTGATCAGGAGTGGAGTGGCCTGGGTAAACTTCGGGTTGTATGAAGGGCGTGCAGACGGCATCGTTCTGACTGAGTTCAAGAGGTCTAGTCAAGCAAGCCTGGAGGCTGGCCAGGATTGAGTTGCAGTATTCTAGATGGGAGTTCCCAGGACCAGGCCCAGAGGGATCAGAAGCTGCTTGCTCTGTTAGGAATGGACAGATTCTGATGTTACTGTGGATGAAACGCAGTCTGCCGTGTGTATCAAAGTTTAAAATGCTCATAAGTATGCAAGCGCAAATACCTCTTATGTGGTATTGCAAAATATTTGTGGAGGTAAGCTATGTAATACTCTAATATAAATGCTGCCTAAAACACGACCAAACCAATATGTAAATGCATTATGGCTTTAGATCCCATGCAGGTATTACAATGAACCCCAGTTTTCAGTAAATCAATCAATCCATTCCATTTACCAATGTTACCTCATGTTGCATTTTTGTAACACATTCTTCTTAAAAGAAGGGTGGAGTTCTGAAAACACGTTCATGTTCTTACATCAGATATTTCTCAAATGCGTGAAGACTTCAGTGCATTTTATTTAAGCTGTAAACAAATGTCTCTACATGGGATGCCTTTTAGTGGTAGTGGAAGCAATATTTATGATTGAAATGAGATGTCTGCTACTGAATATTTGAACATTGGTCAGCAAATCAATACAATATGGTCGTAGAAAGAGATGCAAATGTTGACCTTTAAAATTATTATTTTGAGTTGACAGGAGTTGGGGTTTGTCTGAGTATTGATCCATACTTGTTCTGGTGAGGTTTGCTTTAATATTTAAAATCAATGTATTTACTTTGTTTATTAATTTATTGATTTATTGACTAACCGATTACATGTTTAACTGGTTTGCTTATTAAATTTCTGTGAGAAGGAACTCCACATTGGTCTATTCCGGTTTTAAATTCCACCGCGTCTAAAAGATCATTCTGATGTTCAAGGCTGGTTAATGATCGGTCTCTCACCTTTCCTACCCTTCTGAATTTATAATCCGTTATTAAGATGGCAGCTTTTATTCAAAAGTATCAACAGAATAGTAAATTATTCCGGTGTGAAAGTTTGGAGGGACACTAATTACAAGCAGCGTTCTTCTAAGTGGTACGAGCAATGTGTATGTCTGGCACCTCTTATTTGTTCTTTGCAAAGTTAATGCCACTGTTCAGATCCAGGCTTTCATGTCTTCAGGAGCAGAACAAATTGAGTTAGGGTTTCCTCTTGCACTGGAACACGGAACGATACTCATTACCCGAGAGGAACACTAAAAGCACACAACATTACATAACAAGTGCTTGTTATATAAGGCGGCGGAAGGACGCTTAAATAACAACGCTCCCATTGAAGACAGAAAGAAAAGGGAAGAAAGGAGAACCTGCGGACAATTAACTAAAAGCCTACCGAGTGTCTTCCGTCCATTTCGTGCCTCTGTCGTTTTCAGATGCGCTTGCTTTCATTTGTATATTTATTCTGAAATTGCCATGTGGGAGTTTGTCAAGTTTAACTTCTCAGAAAACTCACCCCGCAAGCATAAGAGGTCAGTGGCTCTCCTGGCAGACGATTTGTGAACTATTTCATTGGTCGAGTCACGTTATTAGCCTGATTCAAAAGATGGAATCAGGGCTTGGAAAATCCTGCTGTGACAGGGCCTACCATTGTTTCCAGCTCAGAGTGTACTGGTTATAGTTAGAGTTTACTGATGAACAGGACTATTTATAATGCTAAAAATAATGTAGGGTGCCATGTTGTCCTGGTATAATTCACACTCCACCGATTTAAGAGACCTGTAAATTATGGGGGCTGGTCACTCACGATAAATCTGGCAGTGGATAATTTAGAGAAGGGGAAAGACTGAGCATCCATATGAGAACGTGAGTCCTAATTGAGGAGTTGGTCACGTTGGTCCATGTTGTCAACTGGGCCAAGTGCCGGGATTAAAGGAGAAGCAGCCAGTCGCCTGAAGGCAGCAGGAACCCAACTGAGGGTAATGCAGCCAGTTTAAGTGCTGAGAAAACGTGTGTGATGAATCTGGTGGGCTTGACTTTGATTTATTGGAATTAAAAATGGTGCACAAAAAATGGTCCGTATTGAAAGGGCAGATGATCCCATGAGAGAGACTAAATCCCATTGTTTGGCCGCCAAGGCACCACCGGCCAGGCCACAGGCTAGATCCTGCTCCCTCAACAAAGGTGGTGACACATCCAACGGTTGACCTCCAAACCTACAGAGGCATGACCTCGCAATTGACCTCAGCTGACATACTGCACAAAATACGGCACGTGCCTGAGCTGGGGTTCTCACCTCTATCTCCAGTCGAGCCTGGGCATTCAGTCACACCCGGCAGATTTTGTCCTGGGTCAATACAGAAAAAATACAACACAACATAATTCAGAGTGAAAAAATACCACTGGCCAGTACAAGTAAAAATGTTATCTATCTCCAGGATTTTAAAACATTATTAGGGTAGTTTTGAATTTTCCCAATGAAAGATTACTGTCTCATTCATGCAATTGGAAACACACAAATACACACACACACACAAACCTATATTGTAATACTCCGATATTACATCTGCACCCTTTTATTTTCAGAAGTTCTTCAGCTGAACCTGCCCCATGACCAGAAAGTCAGCATCTCCACAGTAACAGTGGGTCAGAGCGCTGTCCTGACCTGTGCTATCACAGGGCTGCAGAGACCTCCTATCGTTTGGACACGCAACAACCAAGTTCTTAACAACTTGGACCTAGAGGACATCAATGTAAGTAACTGTCATAGCAAGATTCAGAATGAAGCAAAATGGCTAATATGTGCGCATGGGGCTTGGGAGAGAATCTTCCCAAACTGTTTTAATCTAATTGCCATGTCTTCCAGTTTATTTGAGGCTCAACTTCATTGCTTAATACCTATGGATTGTTGATGATAGAGTGTTGAGGTCATTTCGGAGATTGAGTGACGAATATTGCAATTAATTTCTAGTGATTGACTCAGTGACTACTAAATGCTTACCCATGAATTGCCTTGTGACGTTTTCAGGTTTATATACAAAATATATATGCCACATCTCCTAGTTAAAGTGATATTTTTTAAATATCTAACAGGTCTACACAGGGAACAGTAATTACATTGTCAAGGACATTTCATAAAAAGCTGTTGAAAAATATGTAATGCATTCTTCTCGGGACCAGAGGCTGATGAAACTAGTAAATTGTTTTGTTTTTTAGTCCTTTTTTTTTTAAGCGTTGGTACCAATGTGAGCCGGCAGGTGTGTGACACATTTGACTCAACTTGTATAAAGACAAAAGAGTCTTAAGTGAGGTCTGTTTCACTCAGGATCTTGGGTTTGCTTGCAGCTTTTCTGCATGAGCAGTCGGCAGAGTGACGGCTTATCCCTCATGTTTGAATGTACCCATTTCTCTTTCTTGCCACGGTTTGATACTGTGACCTTGTGCAGAGTACATAATTACCAGTGGCACATTGCTTGGTTTTGTGCTGCTGTTTTCGTAGCCCTAGCAGACCCAAAGAAAATTATTTATAAAGTGGGAGAAAGCTTGAAAAGAGAAGGTTGCAAAAACAATACTTAAGGTGGGCTCCCGCAGACAAGGGTCAAAGCTACCCACAGACAAAGGGTCAAAACGATGCTCAGACAAAGGGTCAAAGCTACCCACAGACAAAGGCTCAAAGCTACCCACCGACAAGGGTCAAAACTACCCACAAACAAAGGGTCAAAGCTACAACCTGACAATGGTCAAAACTACCCACTGTGACAAATGTCAAAACTACTCACAGAGAAGGGTCAAAACTACCTGCAGAGAAGGGTCAAAACTAATGCAGCACCAGTGCTAGTGGAAACGCTAGCACTAACAGAGAATGCAGGACAGGCTTGTTACTGGCATCTACATGGAGCTATTGCTGTTATTTGGCCATTTGCCAGAAATGTAAAAATTTAAAATGACTTAATTATAAATTAAAAATAATTATTTGCCCATTACTTAGCAACACAAGGAAATTGCTAAAGGAATATTTCCTTCCTTTTCACCCTTCTCTCCCATCCCATCATGTCAAATAAGTTTCACACAGCTTATTAATTTCACCCGGGGAAATTTCGGTGACGGTTGAAGAAGCGCGCTGAGAGATACTTTCAGCTGTCTTCAGCGGTTCCCCCCTTCCCCCACCCCTTCATGCAGCACACTGGCCCTGTGCCTTTGGAAATAATGATGTGGATGGCAAAGTGCTACGGCACCTGCGAGAACTGTCCATCAGTAATGTAGAGCTTTGACGCGCACCCGTAGACCTGCGATTAACTCGAACCCCAGAACAAGATTGCTCTCCGCTACGGATCAGATGCGGTCTACTGCTGGAGATCAATTCATGCACAGCTAATCCCCTTTGATATATGAATATTGTGTAGTTTGCCTCAGTCCTGCCTACTGGATTACTGCACTCTGACCATTTAGCATAAAACATGATGAATTTACTTAGAGAGATGAGCTTGTGTTGTTTAGCCTCTGGTTGTGAACCGCTGTGTTTGGGTTCTGCTTATGATAGGCATGATTTGCTTGGTGACCAAACACATAGATGCATATTTTCAGAAGATTCTTTTCTTTGAAAATAACAAATTAATTCCCTTTCAGGATGTCTGTTATACTGTCAGGTCGTATGTGGACAAAAGCCATGTGAGACGATGGAGCCCACTTATAAAACACTAAAACTGTGGAGTTAGCCCTCTTCTTCTTATCACTATCACTTCTACTTCTGTAACATATGCCTTTTAGTACTTATTACCGTTATTTAAGATATTTTAAAGAATCTCCTTTAAGTAATACGTATGGCTAATACTTATGGCTTACAGTGGTGGCCAGAGTTACAGAGTTGCAATCTACAGTTCCATAGATCCATTGCAGTGGTCTGTTTGTCAAACCTCATTGTTTATTAGCTTTGATAATTTGCATGTAACATCGTCAACAAAAAGAATACTTGCTGAATTTACTGTCCGAATATGACAACACTCGTGTCAGGACCTCACCACAGGCGCTGTTAGTTGAATTTTCCACATTTTGTATGTAAATTCTGTCATTTCAGCTTTACGAATTTATAATGAATATTACTGTCTTTTTTTCCAGATTCCTCAAGAGGTAGGTTCTTTGGCTGGTATTTTATTTGTTGCTTTGTTTCTTCCTTTTAAAATTTTCTTCGTTTGAAGCCATTGAAGCTAATGAGATATCATATGTATCAGGTATGTAATATAAATAGAAAAATAATTTAAATAGCTTCCTGTGCCGAGGTTGCAGAAGGGGAGTGTATGATTGAAATTAAATGTACCAATGAAATGCTCTGGATGCTGGTGTTATCATGGTAATCCACAGCCTGGCACAGCAGGCTCTGCGTGGGGGAGGAGGGTTTGCATGGCCTCTGGGCTTACCCATTCCACAGGCTGAGCTTCCTTTTACCTACGGTCATTTAAAAAAATAAAGGTTCTGATGCAGTAGCCCGTGATCAGAATACACCATAGATTCCATCAGTGTCTGATGATAATAAGATTTGCTATAATAAAATAAATAATAATAAAACATGAACATTTTTTTCTACCAACGGCAGAGTTTAAGACTGTGTAAAGGTCAATGTAGAGAATTAACAAATTGGAATGGGAGTGGATTTGAAAAATAATAGCATGAATTTTTATCTTTCTTCAGCCAGATTTTCCGGGGTGATGCCTTTCAATCAAAATGAAATATATCCAATCACAAGACTAGAGAATAACTCATCTGTGGAATACCACTACTTACATTTTTTTTGATCATTGGACTTTTAAATTAGCTTCATGGCTTTTTATAATTGCTGTTTTGCAGAAATTATTTTGGTGATTCAACATTTTTCCTTTTTTTATGGAATGTTCCCACCATGTCATGATATTACATCATGTCATCATTTTTGTTTTGTGTAAATGTGAATGTTCCATTTTTAATACAATGGCTTACAACTTTTCACCTCATCTTGTGAACTCGCACATGGAAACAACTGCTTGCCCATTCACACTTGTTCTCCAGAAGCATGCCACTCCTTCCAAAATCATTTAGCGGGCATACATGTAATACAGCTCCCTTCTTTTCTGTGTTTGTTAATTATTTATGTATTTATTGTTTTTTTATGCATGTAATTTTTTTGACTTTCAAGCTGAAGCAAAATTGAGTTAAAAATACATAACGGAATTTAAAGCAGTACACAGCAGTTCTTATAAACCCACATATATATATATATATATATATAGTTTTTTGTCTAGGAGGAGTGGTTTGTTTTGTTACGTCTCTTCTCTGAACTGAATCCTCTCCTGAACCCCTTTGGTCAACACCCATTCCAACACTGGGTAATAAGGGCTGTTAAATCCCAGATAATAAGAAAAAATATACCAAAATATTTGGACACCCCGCAGAGCTGGTGTTTAATCTAAATATTGATTTGGCAGGCAATCCGAGAGGTTTTACAATCTTGGTAATGAATGTATTTACCTAAAGTAAATAGAGTCTAAACCTAGAGTCTAAAGTAATGTCTGGGCCAGAAAATTCTGCAAAGACGAATAAATTCACCTAAAGGATACATTTCCTGCTGGAAATGTTGCTGATTCTTGTTGAAGTCCTATGTGTTTCTTAATTTAGTCATTTTAACCCATTATGTATTTCCATAATGAATAAAGCAGCATTCTTAAAATGTTCTTAAATTTTTTTTTTCTGGTACTTTGGGTGAAGTTCTCTCTCCCTTTGCCCCTGTAGGATTTTGGAGATGATGGCTCTCTCTACATAACCAAGGTGACCACGGCTCACATCGGCAACTACAGCTGTCATGCTGATGGTTATGACCAGCCTTCACAGACGCATGTCCTCCAGGTGAATGGTAAGCAAGATAACACATTATATCTCAATAGCTATGTTGTAACTATCTTGTTATTATGTTATTACTATGTTTTAAACTGTAACTATCAAAAAGAATTGCATAACCTCGTAATGAAAAAATTAATTAAAAAAAACATGTTTTTATACATATTTCATGTGTTTTCGAGTTTTAAGCGAAGGTGTTACAATTTTAAAAATAATAATTTTTCACTCGCTTTCTTTGCTACGTCCCATGATCCCTTCTGTTACTTCACTGTCACGTTCATCTATTGATAGCCCAGTGTTCCATAAAAAATTAACTTACTCCAACGTAAACAAACTGAAATACTAATAAAGGGAAAGTTCTGATCGAGTTTAAAAAGCTAACATTTGGTTTTTAACTTTAAACATTTTAATACTTGTATTATCCCTGCAAGTTCACAAACCTGCAGGCCCACATTCATAAAAACACCCACACACACGGGTGCTCGTATTAATTTACTAATTGTAATTAACTTAATTTACTAATGTACTAATTTCCAGCTCCTTAGGAACATAAGCAGTGATTGGTCGAAAAAGCTTTGCTTTCCAAATGTGCGATATCCGCCCCTTCCACAGAGTTGGAATTTAGTTCCAGGATTAATAATTTGTCTTTTAAAAAGCAGCAAAGTTCATCACAAATTTCATTATCGCAGGCCCGATGAGGGTTTGATTACGTCTGGCCCCGGGTTTAAAAATTACTGTATGTATAAATACAATGCTAATAGAAAGGTGTGACGAGTGGATAGGGAGAGATAATAGAAATAGAAATAGAGGGTACCAAAATAGGGTAAGTGCATGGATGGAGACCGACATTAAGTGAGCCCCATTTTGGTCCTACAGACAATATACTGCACTTCTGGTTCAAAATAACAAATACAAGTAAAGGTAGCAATAAAATTAGTTTGAATAGATCCTTTTTTTCTCTGAAGTACTCAATTCAGTTTGATATTTAAAAAAGATAATTTTAAACATGCTTTTAAAAATATTAATGCACATGCTTTTATTAACAGAAATTAGGAAAATAGCAGACGGACTTTGAACCGCCTGAAGTACTTCTTGAAATACTTTTTTTTTTAATACAGTTATCCATAATTGCTGCTATCCAGGTGAACCCTACTAACTTAAGCATTAGTTCAGACCAGACCAGAAAAAATCTAGTTTACACCCTACAAAGCCAGGCCTAAATATAGAAGTGTAGAAACAAGTTCGAAATGGTGATTCTAGTTTTAGCCTTTCTATAATTTGCATATAGATAGCTAGCTGTAATTCACAATTTTTGGGCATGCATTTGCACACTGTGAAACTTGCATCTTAAACTGAAAGAACTCACAAATCTTTGCTTGCAGCAAAATCTACTGGAATCAAATTGCAAAAGCTGAGAATGTGTCATAAAAATGTTTGAAACGCTTGAAAAAAATTGAGGATGCTGTGCTAATGTATAATATGGTTATATATATGTTAGTTAAATGTTTTATTTATATTTTTTCGTGCTGCCTTGTGGTCCCGTGGAGTTTCTCTCACTACACATTGAAACACATGAGCACTCATGTGCCTGACAATGCTTCAGGGAATTGTGCCCAGTCACTGTTCAAATGGTACAATTTGCAGATAGATTGAAAGGCCTAAACAACAATTCCCTTTTCTGACATGTCAGTATAATCAGTGTGCAGATTTAATTTTTTATTTTAAACACATTCAATATACCGGAACCCCATTCAGTAAAAGCTGGATCCTATGGGGACATGAGTGCTTAACAGCTCCCAAGATTTAATGTGACTTTGTAATTTTCTTACCTTCCACGGCGCACACTGTTTCAATTAACAATGACCTTAAAGCTCATACCCATTAAAGAGTAATTAATGATCAGATCTAATTTCAATTGGTTGAAAACAAATTAGCTGGCCTAAGAAAATATTGCCTAGCAATTGATTAGGGATGCAAAATTTGCAGGCCATTTTAAGGTTTATCTGCAATCTTTTGTAATGGCTGAAGGCCACGTACAAATATAAATATCTTCTCACATTTAAATATTCAATCGGTCTCATTCCAAGCATATATATATTTTTGTTTTGACAGTATTGGGACCGGATACATCCTCAGAACATTTGATACTTTAATAGTACCACAGACAATTTAATTTTTAATTGGTAATTCTCATTTAAAATAACACACTAGGGTGGGGACCAAATACAAACAAACACCACCCGCTAATCACACTTTACAAGTGTATTTAATAGTGTTTTCTTTTTTATGAATATAAGAAATAAGATCCTAATGGAAAACATTGTTCAATTCAATTTAATTAAATGCGATTAGCTTTGATTTGTTCCCAGCCTAGGTGCAGCACTCCTGCCCGATTACGCCAGTCATTGCAGTCTATACAAAGAGAGAACTGTTTTGCTAAAATAAATATTGAACACATATTACTGGTGTGCCTTGGAAAGTGCGTTTTAGTAACTGAGAGAAATTACTCTGTGGGATGCGAGAAATAGCTAATAAAAGCTTCTAAAACACGCTTCATGGTGGTGTTTTGAAAAGATGAGTAGTTTTGCCCTAGATAGTCCATGGGCTATTCGAAGAGAACAAACAATCCAAACCCCCAGAAACCACCCATTCAAACACAATTGCCGTTTCATGTCCCACAAAGAGGTAGTGTTTTCCTTATGACATGGTAATGATGGGAAACTTGCAGGCAGCAGATTTTAAAGGAGCCACTGTCAATCCTACGACAAGACATACATGTTTCCTGTCACTGCCTAAGTATATTAATCAGCATGAGTTTAAAATAAACCTTCACTAAAGTGATGTAATATTTTGAGCTCGTCGCTTCATTAATTTTGTCAGTGCAGATGACATTAGTCCTCTCAAAAATTAGCTTTCCCCAGCCACGGAGGTGCACAGCAACCCGGACTAGCATTGGGCTGCTTGACAGTAGGGTGCAGTCAGAAACCTACCGGCACAAAAGACATAAATTCGCTGCTTCACGTGTTAAGGAATATAAACTATAAGCAGAAGTGACTATTTATCCTCCTTTATTGCATTGTCCCAAGAAGCAATCCCCCATATTTCAAAGTGCGGCAGACTTGTTAGTTCCGTGCCAGAGATTCAAGCTGGTTGAGCACAGGAGCTGTAGCAGATGGCAATGTCCTGCCTACTGCTCACCTTGCTATGCTGAGCAAACTCCCACACCATATCAGTGGAATAGTCTTCACTCTTATTATTGTCTATACAGGGAAGTGCCTATTCAAAGTGACTTGTTCAAAGCAGCTAAGCTATCTTAAATAACATAGAAAAATCAGCCTAATAAGACTGTGTGGACTCAATATTCATTGAGTTATATTATATTTATAATAAGTAATTTTCGTGTACTAATTTTAATGTCTAAAATCTTATGGTCCTTACCAATGCGGCTCTCACAACGAGCATTTAAATAATTTGAAGCACATATTAGCACATATGATTATCTGAAATTAATTAGGCTAATTGTATTAGTTAATGAACTTTTAAAATAAAATTGCAATCCTAAAAATAATCAGAAAACATGGAGACTGGATGAAATATTGTTGTTATTTCTTTATCATTATTATTTTTATTTTTCCTGGCACCCTTATCCTGGGTGACTTATAGCACAGATATAAGACCAAATAGGGTTAGATTGAGCATTATCCTTTCATTTACTTGCCGAGTTAAGATCTGTGTTTCCTTTCATACATTTGTAGTCCACTCTATGCAAGTCTAATTCAAGACCAAGATCAGCACTGTCAGAGCCGGTTTCAAGGGGCAGATAAGGATTTCAGGATGACACAGAGAAGAAAGTAAAAATCTGTTTCTGAATAGCATAGCGTTCTCTTTTCATGCTGGATGTGAATCTATTGTATTTTTCATTTTAGCTCACCAAAGTCAAACTTTTAAAAAGATAATAAAAACGCACTACGTATTTGATTATTTAAAAAAATGCAAACTAAACTGCAAAAATCATGAATAAAATTACTTTTGAAATCACTTATAAAGTGAAAGGTTCCCTAACACAATGTAATTCTCTGGGACAAATTGATTTTAAGGCAAGGATTTGCTTGATATAACTATAAAATTTATTAATTTAACACTTTTCAGATGGATGGAAGTATTGTTTGTTAATAGTGGTTTCAGTTGATTAGATCAAACACTTGTTCATTTTGTTGATGATTTGCAGTAAGGCGTGCAAACAAACGGCTCAAGGCGGCTCATTGAGTGATGTTTGTATTCCAGTATGTTCAGAGTTTTGCTCGCTTTCTTTTGTTACATCCCATGATCCCATCTGTGACTTTAAAGACAAAGTGCTCCATTACAATCAACCTGCTGACTAAACACCTGTCTGGTGATTGTAAACGAACTGGAATAAAAAAGAAAGGACATGTGAAAGTGACCACTTTAAAAAGGCTAACATTGGGTATTAAATAAAGCAATAAGATACACAAGGGTGTGTTTTACTCAGATTTTTGGCATCACAGCTGTGCCAATAATCGCAATAACACACATCCTAGAGTGCTTTTATGAAAACAGATTCATAAGTTATTGTTGCATTTAGACCACAGGAAATACAAAAGACAATATTTAAAGTTAAGTGTTAATTATTACAGTAAACATGTCATTTCAGCAAAAAAAATTTTTTTTAGCAATGTTAAATTTTCAAATTTCTCTATAACATGGCCCAGGGTTTGATTAAGTTCTACTCTAGGTCTAG
>JAOVYW010002122.1:0-13700 GCA_025775045.1 Hiodon tergisus
ATGTCAATAGCACCTTTGGAAATATATTTACTGAGAAAAACGGTGACGTGTTCAATACTTATTTCACCCGCTGTATATAGATAGTAATGACATCTCTTATTTTTTGAACTCGAATGCCATCCAAGTGCAGAATATTTTTTAAATTATTTTTGTGCTTCTGGACGTCTGAGATTCTTGAAAATTATGGTTTATCAATAAGGATTTTATTAGACCCTAAATGAGAACGATACAGAATAATTTTAACAATAGGTAGATCTATCTTCTGAATTTTCTGGTTGTGGTAGCTATAGTTACAGTTTACTCACTGTAGATCCTGTAAGCGAATGGAAAATGTTATTTTTCATTGTTTTTTCGAGCTTATGATATATATATATATATATATATTTTTTTTTAAATCTTAGTTGTAAACTTCTGAAAACGAATGAATAATGCTGTCCAGTTTGCATAGAGCTTGTGGTACTGGGTACTGCTGGTCATTCTACTTATTGAACTATGTAGGTGTCACAGTTTGCCTTCACTCTTTTCTGTCAACTTCTAGCCCTCGTCAAGTAACTATTCAATTACCATTCCACAGACCCATGTGCAATTGGGTTTCTGTTTTCCATTTAAACGCTGCAAGTTCTTGTTTTTGTGTATGTTTTGTTCTGGTTTTGCGTTTTGTTTAAAACCTAGTTAATAGAAATCATGTTTATTAATTGGAGCTGTGATTTGGTTCATTATTTTTTATTTGATGCTTTGCTCCTCGTGACAGTAGGCGAAAGAAATCCAGTAGTGAGTGTTTTAATCACAAGTGACAGTAAAATTGCTCATTAAATAGAGATGTTGCAGGCACTTGACCTTTGCCTTTGGCAACAATTTTTCTGTAGTATTCTATTTAACCATGCAGAAATCAAGTCATGTTAAGGCTATTTTTAATTGTGATTAACTTTAGTGCGAAAAATGAACTTTCGAATCACCAGTTCTCATGCTTGTCTGAGGAAAAGGTACCCCTATAATAAGTGCATTTGAGCCGGTCATTATATTAATTACATGTGAATGCTAAGTGATGTGCAGGAAAGAGAAATGCTTGTCTGGTTAGCTATACAGAGGTTCAGTTCTGAAGCTGCCTTCACAGCTGCCCATGCGGTCAGTAAAGGCGCTCGCCCGAGTGCAGACTGGGCCCCTTGATTTGAATCCAGGTCATGCCATTTGCCGGTTGTGACCAGGGGAGGAGAACGGTGGGCTATGAGCTGTAGGGCTTCTCTTGGCTTGCCGCTAAAGAGCGCCTCCTACCGGCTCACCCAGGTGCCGACCAGCTTGCAGGACTGTAGAGAGGGACCTGCCTGTCCTCCAGTTAGCGCTGATCCTCTACTGTGAGCTGTGTAGCCTGAAGTGTGGAACAGATACTCAGAATAGACTACTGGAAGTGGTGTTGATAAGCTAAGATGCTTTGGCACAATTGCTGAATCGAAATAGGGAAGCGAAAATGTGAAAAATCATTGTTAATTCCACATTGTCAAAATAAATAAATTTAAAAAGCTTTTTATTAGTCTTCTCACATTGTTTTTACATATTCTCCCGCCAACCTAGACAAGATGTTGTGTGTGGGTATTAAGCAATTAAAGGACAAAGATCCCATGTGAAGTCGCGTTCTTAGTTATTTAATGGGTTTTGTCTGAGTTCATGGCATTGTTATGGTTTGTCATTAAACCAAAGGCCTTTTACATCCCCGCACCGCGCGGGATATGAGACTGTTGACGGTGAAGGGAGGGAAGGAGAGCGGCAGGTTGCTGATAGCATCCCTTTTCTTGTTCGCTCCCAATGAACATGGCACTAAACGCCACTGCAGACAGCCAGAGAGGCGCCATTCGAGTAGTTATTAGTCAAAGTCCGGGCTCCCAGCGCGCGGGATTAATTGGAAAGGGGTGAGGGCTGACGCTGGCCAAGGTGCTCTCTCTCTCTCTCTCTCACTGTCTCTCCGAGCTTCTCACTCCACCCACCCTCCATTGGTCCCATGCCTCGTTAAGGTTCTGGAGCTGCCCACCTCAGGTAGTGCAGAGACAGGTAGCTGTAGCTCCAAAGGCCTCACGAACGACGTATCTTTCCAGACTTTGGGGTATCCGGCACCTGAGTCGCCCAGGCAACGGCTGGAAAGGGCGAGATTTCTGGGCGTCCTCCAACACATCTCGCGTATTCTCCCGTGTCCTCCTGCCACGCTTGTGCTTTTGCCCACTGCTGTCTTATCCTATCATGCAGCAGCGTCGCCGTAAGCCATGGCTGTAAACAGGTATTATTATTTAATTTTTTTCCTGCTGGCAGGTGTAGAGCAAACGAAAATGAGCAGAGTTCACGTCAGTGAACGTCTGCGGGGTGGGGTTCTTTATTTGCTTATTCAGTAGTGTGCTTCCCGGGACTTGTTGACCAGCACTCCAGTCCCAGTGAAGGCTTGCAATAGGCTGTTCTGGGGAAAGAGTTAATGCTGTCTTATTTTATAGTTTTAGAAATATTTTTCCAGAAATGAATGGTGCTGTATGAGTTGTGTATCCTGAAAGGAATGTAACCCCTTCACTTTATTCCAATCTATAAACTGATGTATGAACTTTTCTCTGGTTATTATAGCCATTGCCCTCCATCCTCTGAAACAGTCACACCTTCCACTGCTGAGGCCAGTAACTGTGAAGTCACGTGTAGCCTTGATCGTGAGCATGAAATTCAGCCTGCAGCCCTGTATCTATTGAACACAATTGCAAGCTGTTGGAGAGAACACAGAATGCAGCTCTGTTTGGTCCACCCCCGGGATTTCAGACACAGCTGAAAAAGATCAGGGATGTCTCTGCGAATTAGGAACAGCTGAGTGGAATAGATTGAGGACTGACGCACGTTTCTGCTGAAACATTACGTGCGGCATTGCCACATTTGCTGTGGGTGTTAAGAGAGCTATTGTGTTTAAAACTGGGTTGTAAACATGAAATTATTGTAATTTTTGCTTCTCCTCTTGCAGGCTAATTTGTAATAATAATTTTGTGCTTAGGATTTAGTGCCCAAGCAAAAAAAAAATTAATTTTCCCTGCCTACATACAAAAAAAAAATGTTTCATGCACAAAGGTGGGACTCAATTTTACATAAAAAATAAATTACAAATAAATTCCTCTCACTGAGTCATTAGATAAATGGCGCATATCATGTCCAGGATGGATAAAAGGCTTGGAAGAGATCCCACACTGTCCATCACACAGTTTTTGGTGCTCTCCACAATGTCTGCTCTACGTTTTTGTGTGTCAACTGGGGTTAACCAATAACACTGGTCTGTTTTATGCTATGGAATTTCCAATCTTGACTTAATCTTGAGACACGGGAACATCGAGCTGGAGTAAAGAAGTAAAAAGTCGAGTTTTAAGCTTTGTATCCCAAGCAATTTGAAAGAGTGAAAAGAACAAAAATTGAAGTATTTATTCTGAAGTGGATTTTTGTGTAAACCGAGATAGACTGCTGGGCTCTGCAATTGAAGATTCCTCTGGTTCTAAATGTAATGAATTTAAGTTTTGGGTTTCTAACTTCCAACTTGTCCAAGTAGCTTTCTGTTGTTTTGTCAACGTAACTTTTCACCCTGTATACAGGTATGAAAACTCAGGGTCGAATTTTTGCTGCTGCACCGTATAATTCTTTAACCCTTTAGACCCCAATAGTATTTACTTGGAATTCTCCAAAAAAAAGTTTTTTGACACATACCAAACAAACGGATGTAGTTCAAAACCGAAGAGAATAAGACTATAACAAGTTTCTTTAGCTTTTAAGACCACAAATTCTTCTTTGTGTGAAGATATCATCTGCATTTATTGTCTGGGCAAAGCTGCACTGACTATTACTCAAAACATAGCGAATCTGACCCAGGCCCTCCACAGACTATTCATGAAATATGAATTTACAAAACTAAGCTCTTGCATTCATACAGTCTTGTGAATAACATTTTCAGCTTTGGCTGTAATATTTTTAAATTAATTTGCATGGAACTAATTAGCACAATGTGTCAGAACATATAAAATGTATATTTTCACCATCAGGGTCTGATGCAAAACAATTGATTTGAAGAGGTACAGACACAGCTGCTTGGGTGCTGTCATTTTTCTTGATGAAGTATGTTTCAAGCGGAAAAAAGAAATAAATCTAATGATGACACACTGTCGCTGACGTAATGTTCCAGACAGTTCAGGGTACATAATTAAGCAGTTTTAGAGAGCAGGTTTTTTTTTTATTTTTATAAAAAAGTTTTTTTCATATTTACAGTGGATAGAAAAACTACAGCCATTTGTGGCTGCTATGGGGTCTAGAGGGTTAAACGTAGTGGTTTTAAAAAAATATTTTGTGTATTAATAAGATATTTATGAGAAAGAATTACATTAGCATTAATGTACACTGCTCAGTGAGGGGACACAGACTATACCAGCCCCAATGCCTTTACATCTTCAGAGGGCTCAGCTGTTGGAACTCAAAGATATGAATGAATGTGCCTTTTTGTGTCAGTGGGGAAAGTGTGAGCACGGGAGTCACACGGCGACCACCTGAAGATCAGCACTGAAACGGGCTGCTGGCTGTGTTCGGATCTGTGTCCGCCCTGGTCCACTCGCAGTCTCAGGCAAACCTCAGAGCGACGTGACAGATGTGTGTCTGAGATGAGGGGAAAGGGAGAGGATTCCTTTTTAACCTCAGAGAAACCCGCCCACTATGCCCTAGACACTCACAGAAGTGCCATACCGTTCTCGCACGGTGCCGGCTGCCAAAGCTCAGAGCGGAACGCACACTCGCCGACGCCAAATGGTCTGGCGTTTTCCCTGGGATTCCCATTGTGTGCACGGCAGAGTTTTCTTTCAGCATGGCAACTGTCCCTTCCCTGCTAATTGGGACACTGATGAAGGCAGTCTGTGCTGGGTGCAGATGCCGTATTTGTAATAATTACCGCTTCCTTGTGTTTGTGAGGAAAACATCTGCCAGGCTCACACACGTATTTCTTACCAATTAAACCATGAGAGACTGAGGAGTTCTTACAGAATACACAGAGTCTCTTCATCTTATAGGAGAAACAGCACACCCAAAAGGTGTAATAAAGGCTGTCCGTTCATCAGTGTTGACTCTATTGAACAGATGTCGAGATGGACCATCGGCCATATTCTGCCGCGCTTGATGAGTGTCTCAGCCTCGTCCCTCTGGCTCGGAGAAGGAACGGCGGCTGTCTGCGATGTGGCCGTGATGGGTGGTAGAGTGTCTGGGGGGGGGGGGTCACCCAAGTTGACGCATACTGCCAGTCTCTTTGCAGGGGATTATCTAGGGATTCTCTGTTCCCATCAGACCTGGCTACTCCTCTGGAGAGTGCCGGCCATAGCACTGACAGCTCCTTGTGTGCGGGCAGACTGGGTTTTTCGCTCAAAGCACACTCAGACTGACGTGAACGCAGCCACATTGGTCCATGCGACATAAGCTGAATGGGTACAAACACAGGTGGTTACCTTAATAAGGGCGTCTGCTAAGCATGTGTGTTTAGTGCAGTGGGTGTTTTATTTAAATGGCTCTTCATATTTAAGAAACCATCATTGTCGTAATAAGATTATACGCCATGGTAAGTTTTTCAGCTGTTAGCTTTAATTTATCCTTTTTTTGCACAAAGTTTGCGTGTTTTTTTTTTTCTTCAGTAACTTCTCTGCAATGTTTTAAACACTGTATGTTATCAGTCTCTGAATACAATGAAACTTATCAAATAAGCCCGAGGCCAAACCGACATCTCTCTACTGGAGAAGGAACTATCAGCTGGTCTTAGCACACAGCTCTGACACATCACGGCAATGTTACAGGGAACATAGCTAGGAAATGTTCCGGCAGACAACGTATTCAGGGCCCCCACGGTTAACACTGCGCAGCCGTGAGTCATCCTCCGCCAAGTGACATTTTTTGTCTCCACTGGGCGTAGCGTCTTCCCCAACAGAGTCTAGCCTGGAATGAAGCCAGCAGGTCCCTGGCTGAAGGGCACCGACCTGCTGCTGTTCGTGTGAAGGTGGACAGGCATCTTCGCCACCCGCTGTCCCTGCTGAGTGAATCCGGAACATTCTTGTGAAGGGAAAACTTTCTTTTCACTCTCTTTGTCACCACTTCAGCCCCACTTCAGCAAAGCTCATATTTTCACACCAGCAATGTTTATGTCCTTTGCCTCCTGGCATTTTCAATTTTACATTATCGTCCGTCGCTTTCATTGGTCATTATTCAGTTTTTCATCCGTCATCACCTGCCCTAAAGAGGAAAACAAACACAAATTCAACATATACTTTAGAGACTTGTGTGATGTGCATTGGAAATGACTGGACTTCTATGGGCCACATTAGCTTTCCTCCTACTCCAGGTTCCTTCTCCATTGACAATGTGTCAGGGATAACTCTACTGAACCTGCCATCCACAGAGAGTGAGTCAAAGCCTGGTATCGTTTTCGGCTGAAAGCTGTCTGACCACGTGAAGACACATTGTTGGTGGTTTATGTCTTCCTGCTGTGCTGCAGCGAATGTGTATGTTGTCCACAATAAAAAGTGAGGGTGCTTGTTTGGAGAGGCTAGGGTTTGCACTAAAACTCCGTCAGCAGAGGTGTTCACCGGATGAATGCTATATGAGTCATCAGTGAGGTGAAAAGGAGGGAGGGACACTCAGTTCAGCAGCTAACAAGGCGTTTCGGAATTGTGGAAGTATGTCTGATTCAGAGTCAAACCATAGGTTTTGCATTGCCGAAAAACACTAAGCCTTGCACATCTATGCAGAGAAATCAAGCAAAAGGGGACATGGATATAGATCCTGTGTAGCTGAGGCCTGAGTTGAAGTCGAATGGACCAGGATTTTATATTTAGCGGCATACGTCCTGGTCATCATATTTATTCTGTTAATGTTTGAAAATATTTGTTTCAGGGGATAAGCTACTGTTAATCTGCTGCAAATCCTGCTCTTATCTGTTTGCTCTGCCTCAACTTATTTACCGTTGGCTAATTATGTAAATGTAATTACAAGCTGATATGGTGAAAGGCAGCTTGTGCTGCTCACCCAGCCAAGACTGTGACACCCAACAATCACGGGGAGTGATCTGCAGTTTAACCAAGTGCTCTCAGTCAGGCAGATGACATGTCTACATTTGAAACTACCTTTTATTGATTTGGCAGATGAACTTGTCCCAGGCAATTTAATCCATACGATTGAAGGTATGTACGTTTTTTAAAGAATTTCTATGACGCAATGAATTCAGTGCTGTAGAATGCTGAAAACAGATGCCGTAGGTTGAATAGTCACAAGATTGCATTCTTATCATATTTTAAGTTTATGACTATAGCGTTGCTCATGGGCCTCTCTGAATGTGATTCAATGATTTCCCTAGTGTTGACCAAAATTTGCAAACGAAGACCCCTTGGCTTGCTTACGATTAAAAGCAAAATCTATTAAAAAGTGAGTTAGCTCATACTTCCTTTTTCCCCGACACCCTGATCGTCTGGTGCTCCGCCCACAAGGGAGGAGCTGCTTTGAGCAGCAAATCGCTCCCCTGTACTTAAATCCGTTTCAAATGACATTCTGGTTTTTTGGAGAGGGTTTTATGTTTTCTCTGTGACTCAGGTGTATTCATTCAATTGTGTGGCTTCGCTTGCTCTGTTGACTAAATACATATATATTTATAAGAGAAAGAAATGACATTTCATCTTGTTTTTATGTTCTGGTGTATTTGCATTTGCATGCCCTCAGTCATACTTCAGTGACACAGTTATAATTTGAGTCAGTCTGGGTAAGCAGATGCTCTAATCTCATGCTCCTGTAGGGCATATGGATTAACGAGAAAGCAAAAAAAGAAATAAAACAATAAAACTGTGGTTTGCATCCCTGTTCTCTGTGGGGAACATAAAGCATGTGTTGTTCATGTGCGGTCTGTGTGCAGTCTGTGTGCAATTCGTGTGTTGTTCATGTGCAATCCCCGTGCGATTGGTTTGGACATTCACTTTCTCTTTATTATGCTGTAATCTTGGTTTGAAGTTACCCTGGTCTGACAGAGGACATTTTCTGGGGTTTGACCCCTGCTCTTTCTCATTCCAAAACCAACGCTGGCTGGCCTAGTGCATTCAAGCCTCTTTGTCTCAGACAAACTCTGGGAACTCTGCTGCTCTGACAGAGTTAATTAATCCTTTCAAACTCCGTACAAGTAGTATGCACATCCTGTATGCCAGAGAACAGAATGCAATTAGTATCAAGGGGAGTCATTGAACTAGGTGAATTGTTTGTTTGTTTTTCTGATATAATCAAAACGCCTGTCACTGGATAGATACATTAGCAAGAGGTGAGAATTTTCAATATTTCTAATACTACAGATATTCCAGCGAATCCACTTCTGCTGGTCGCTAGTCAGGTCAACCAGCCATTACCAGAAAAGAACGAAAATGAACTATACAAGGTATCCAGCATATTGAAGTGCTTGATTCATTTTGGGCCACTCTATATATGTATATTAGCCCATAGAGAACACCTCAGTATTTAAAGGACAGGCTACATCACATCAGCTTCCCTGTAATCCTCCCCATTGTAAGTAGTGCTTCACCCTTATAGAACTGTCCAGATGTGTGAGCACTAGGGCTGCTATAAATGGTAAACTCTGCTTGATGAAATCTGATGAAAATCCCTTAAGATGAAATCTGAGGACTAATCAGGCTGCCTGGTGCAGGTCTCGATTTCTGGAACCGGACCTGTTGGATTTACCGGTAGACCTGGATTGGCGATCTGGCGGCTCTGGCAAATGCAAAAATGGGCCAGTCCATTATGTATACATTGGGCTGATTGTACTATAGTAAAATTCTGTACTGTACTTTGCTACCGTTCTGTATGTCTTCAAAAATTCTCCCCGATTAAATGGTAAACGCCTGTACATAACATTCACCAGAACATTCACCTGAACATTCACCTGAGCGGTTTGTCTGCTCTAAAGAGGCGTGTGTTCCTAGGATGGGCCAAGGTTACTATGGTGAAAGTTATTTGTTTGCGCCTTTATTTGCTAAAACAACCAAACGAAAATGTCTGTGATAATATGAGCCCAGTCCAGGCCCAGCACTGAACCCACGAATACTAGACCTAGCGTTGCGTAATGAGCTAAATTCATGAGTGCTACAGGTTATTTTGGCCTTCACTGTGAGAAAGCTTTTACTATGAATTTTGAAAAGCATTTAGTTTATTAATGATAACAGACATTTTCAATGTTTTAATTCATTAATTCAACTGATCCTGTATGCATTCCATTATATACTTAAAAAAGGTTATCCTCTTTGGTGCACTTATTAAATACTATGAGCCATCTTCCGTGTGGCTCTTCTAAGTTGTTTTTTAAAGTGACTAACTGGTAAATTCTGCTGTTGTGGTGGGGAGAGGGCCCCGAAAAGGGCCCTGTATAAAGAAGCATTTTTGTGCAAAAAATATTGATTAGACCTTGTTGTCGCTGTCACACCACGAACACACCACGTGTTCCGCTCTGTAACCTCTGTCGACCCCTCTTGAGATCCGGCCTACAGTCCTCTGCAAATGTGTTGGGCTTTGGCCTCAGTCTACCGGACGGACCTAAAACAAGCCATGTCAGAGAGCAGTGTCAGCGACTCCGTTAACCAACAACGGACGTGTGCACAGTCAGTGGTGCACACTGTTAAAGTCTTTCAGCCAAAAACAATATATTAAGCCGTCCAATTCAGATGTGCGTTGCCTTAGGTATACGCTTCAGTGGTTTTTCACGGCCCTGTATTCTGTAGGCCTGTTTCCTGTGCGTGGATCTCTATATCAACAAAATGCACACACACACACACAAGATATCCTCATCTGCTTCTGTTTCCCTTACATTTTCAGCTTAAGATCGATGATGCACTGTGATGGGTTGCCTTTTTAGTTTTAATCCCTGATAGCGGCTAAGAGGAATCAATGCGAAAAGGCATGGGCATATTTTCTGAGTGCCTTTCAAGTATGTAGTCCTGCCCATCTGTTGTGCCTTTAAGACAAACCTCGAGGTATGCGGCAGCCAACCGTTTTGTGGCAGCTTTTTTTACAGCTCCTAATGATGATCTAAATATGCATCCGCCACAGCCTCCCTCTCAGGACCCGGTTCACTTTTTGCCGTATTATGGACCAGACCTCGGTGAAATCATATTGAACATTTCAGGCAAAGCCTTCCAGATTTCCAGGTGGAAACAGAGAACGGAGGCATTCAATGGCATACAATTATTAGCTGATATTGCCACAACTCTGTTGCGTTTTTGTGTTTTTGGTCTGTATCACCGTGTATCGCCACAAAAATTGGGCACAGGGAGTTTTTAATGTCAGTGTGTTAATCACGTCCCTTACAGGAAGCTTCATTGCATAACGTCTATTACCGCTCCACGTGGAAATTCACTGGCGTTGATGTTACTTTACAAAGACTTGTAAGCTGACAGTCTTTTTCTTTTCTATTTGTCAGCAATCAGCAGTAGCTCCGACATGTGAATTTATTTTTATTTTTTGGAGAATTCTAAGTCTTTTACATTTTTATGCAAGTTGTAAAACCGAGAGCTCTTTGCCATCTGTCGCCTAAGATCTGACCAAGCTGCCTTGTAGTAAAAAAAAAAGGAAATACTTATGATGGTTAATTTGCATAGCACTTAGAAGGTGAAGATGACTCTATCTGTAAATGACTGCGCTATCTGTAAATGACTGAACTCACCATGTTTATATCACAGGAGAATTTCAAAGCTTTCCTTCAGGATATTACAACTCGCCGTTATTTTGGGTCGGCATATTTAAAAGGGGGGAAAACTGTACAGACATCTGTTCAATGCAAGCTTTGGAGAGTGTAAATATCTACACAAGTTTTAGTACACAGATAAATATCGAGTTCATGTGAGGCCCCGCCACTTAATCCGCTCATCTGGTTGTTAGGAGCGTAATGAAGCCAAAATCCCTATAAAGATTCCTCTTGAGTGCCCTCAAACGCTTCACATTCCCTGACACAGAACTGGCCTATTTTTAGAGTCCGGAAACCGGAGCACACTGCTATTGTCGGATGCTTGTGTCGTGGCACCAGGAAGGGCTGAGAGGCGACAGAGTTTCTGGCCGGAAGGGTCATCTCCCCAAACGTTTGGGAACCTCATTGACCAAAGACCTAATTCAGGTGCACAATCATCATCTACTCAACGGAAAGCCTGTTAAGCATAGAAGTCTTTGTTTGATTTCTGAGGACAGTACAGTAACATACATATTCAGTCCATCAGTACATATTTATCATCTAAATATTTGACTAAAATAATTTTTTACTATTACATATAATAGTAACTATTGTTTAGACATTGCTTATTGGCTTTATTCCACAAAAAATGTAATTCTCCGCTATTAAAATAAAGAGCATAGGGATTTCTGAGTGGTTCAGTCAATAAAGGTTTGAATCCAGCTCATGTCTTTAGCCAATTGTAACTTGGGAGAGCAGATTGGTGGTGGACAAATGAGCTAGGATGGTTTCAAATCAGCTGTGTTTTTCTCAGCTTATCCCCAACAAGCATTGCCTATTAGCTTCACGGGTAACTGCAGGCTGGCAGATCCGTTGAGAGGGACATGTCTTTTTTCTTGTAATCAGTGCTGAAGTGTAACAGTGTAAAAGTGACGGGTGGCTCGAAGGAGACTAGTTGTACTTCCTCCTCTTCTCTGCATGTGCCGGTGGGAGTCATAGCAACAAGCTGAGATTCATTAGCACAAAACGCAATTCCAATTAGGAATATTTGGAATAATACATAAAAAATAATTAAACAAACAAAAAAAATATATTAAACCCTTAATTAGGTTTTCCCCAGCCTTAATATGGTCCTCTGGGGCTAGCTCCCTTTCCCAGCCCTGATATTGTCATTGTTCCATCAGGTCTCCCAAGCACACTTGGATGTATTTGGTGAGGATGTTTTTAAGGTACATAGTGAAGTGCCTTGCTACGGGGGCGAGGCACAGATGAGGTAAACCAGTGGAGTGTGGCACATGTGTTTAATAAAGCCACTAACAAAAGCACAAAACTAAAGCACCCGGTGGCTACGGCAAAAGCAAATATCCCCTCAGGGTTAGGCGTAGGCGAGAGTGGCCAGGGGATGAGGAGGAGGGCTGGGGGGTCCTTTGGTCGGCCGCAGGGTTATTCCTCCTCAGACTCTGTCAGAGATAGCAGTACGGTACAATAGGTCAGTAGAGCTGGAGAGTTCTGTTCTACTGAGGCCGGCAGAGAAGCAGCCAATTAGGGGAACAGCCGGCAGCTGTTCCTCTCTCCCCAGGGTAAGTTGCTGCCTGATTAGATAATGAGGCCCTCGGCGCTGTCCACGCTTGAGTGTGGAGGGGTGGTGCTGAAAGGCTGAGGAGTTCGGTTGGCGCTGTCCCCGGTCCTGACGCTTCCTCCGTTGAGGAGGCGTAGGTGCCGGGGCGGGGACGCCCATCCCCGCACCACAGTAGGATGACAAGGTATTCTAACAATGTCATCGGCTGTGCATTGTTAGAGTCAAACTCGGCTCTGTTCCCTGCATGCAGTCTCTGGCAAGCCATAAGCCCAATGTTTGATTTCTGCTGGGCTTGGGAGAACTTGCTGACCCACAGAAGAAGCCAAGCATGGCATGTCCTTTCTGCCTGAGTGAATGTCCACTCTCAGTAAAAGTGACAGGGGTGTCACTCAGTTGGGATGGGAAGTGACTGGTCTCTGGGTGCCGTCCCTGGTTGTGTCTGGGACCGCAGCGGTAATAAGGAAGTGCCGCTTGGCCTGATGCAGCGCCTCTCACATAGGTGGAAGCACTGGGTACTCTCGCCGTGAATGTCTTCCATGTGACACGAAATGGAAATATTATAAATATTATCTCGTGCTTCTTTTACAGTGGCGGTCAACATTGAGTCTGAAACCTAAGTATGCTATTGTCTACAGCTGGCCAGGTCGTAGCCTGCCGTTCTCCTGTAATATAAACACAGACATGATGATCGCTTAGTGATAACCGCTGTTTCTGTCAAACATTATAATTATTGCCGAAAGTGGATAGAGCACTAGGGTAGTTTCTCTGACATTCAGTCTAGATTTCTAGTGTTAATTTATTATCCGTATGGTTTTACTCAAAGAAATGTGTCCAACATCTGTCACTACTCTCTTTATGTAAACATTTTTATTATGGCTTTGAAAATGAATAGGCCTTGCTTTTTTGTTGAGTCCGGAAATTTCAACAGGCAGTTCAAAGACCACAGTGCATTGTGGGTGTCAACAGTCAAATAGAGTAGTGAGCTGCCGCTCGCCCTACTGTAGATACCTTGGAACACAAGGAGGTGCAAAAACATCACAAATCACTAATAGTTTGACATTGCTTATATAGAGCGTAGTCACAGTTGAAAATTAATAAGTTTAGACTAATTGACAGCTCAGACATGCTTGGATTCGCTGGTAGCTCCCTTGCGAGGTTGGTAATTTCAGAATGTCACCGCTTTAGTCTGGGCATTTGTGTGGCAAGCACGCGCTGGCGGAGAACCTGTGGCTTCTCTGGCTGGGAGCTGTGGGGAAGATTCCCATTAAAGGCCACCATTGACCCAGTTTGCAACATAGATGGCTGTGCTTTTCACTCTGAGGACTTTTGATCCCACACACACACACACACACACACACACACACACACACCTATGTGCATGTGTGCACACATAGATTCTAGATGATAGTG
>JAOVYW010002124.1:0-15424 GCA_025775045.1 Hiodon tergisus
GTGGTCCAGGTGTGCCACTATAACCTGATAAATATTTCGAAGATATAGCGATGCCTGTTTGTTACTGATTCTAAGAAGGTCATACATGCTTTTATCCTCTCTTGTCTTGATTATTGTAATTCCCTCTTCGCAAGAAATGCTGTGAAGTCTCGCCAAAATTCAGCTGTGAGGCGCAATTCTAATACAAATTAGATATCTCACATAGTTCCTGTCATGGCATCCCTACACATGCTTTCTGTTTCCTTTAGAATTTAGAAATAAAATTTTGGGCGAAGCAAAAAATTATTAAATGCAATAAATAAATAAATACAATCCAAGACGTGAGATGAGGTTTTAGCATTCCAAAGATCGAAAACAAGGAAGTACTTGTATCGTAAATGAGTTAATTTCTGATCTTTTTAAAATTGCATATATTCATTTGTAGTGATTAATTAATTTTTCCATTTATTGCATTTAATAATTTGTTGCCATTTTATTACTCTATCCATTTACTTTTCATCTTATACATTTTTCAGTTATTTTATTGGTTTCTGTTATTTGATCTTCTATTTTTCTTGTTTTCTGTAAATAATTTTACTGAGTTACTGTATTTTATTATTATTACTATTAAGGAGCACAGCCACACAAAGTAACTTTTAATGATTTTCTACACTCCTTAAATGTTGGTACCATTAGCTCTGCTAAAATATGGGAGGTTTGAGTGTGAGCAAGATTGGAGCAACTTGTTTTCTGGGGTTACTCTACAATTATGTTATGAGGGTTTGTAAATTGTTGAAGGGTTGACATTGTTCTTTTGCACTTCTGCTGTATTGTCCTCAAACCATCCAACAAATGTGAAACCATGCATTGTGGGTAATGAAGTTTCTTTTCTTTCTTAATTTCTGTACTGCTCGCCGCTACATGCAGGACAAGCAGGCTTCGGTGTTTCTGATTGTTTTCTGTGATAGGATGAGAGCACGTATTATCTTGAACTTTGCTCTGTTAATGTTTTGTGTTTTGCTGTTCTGAGGCCTTTGTCATTCAAGCTCCTGCCAAAAAGTACAATAGCAGCCTGTTTAAAATCACCCCCAAATATTCCTGGCTCTCAAGGAAGTTCTGACACATATGTCTTGCATTAGTACAGGCAATTGCTCCCTGAAACCAAGTTATACATTTCATATAATGGTCAGCTATGCTGGATGGCTACAGTTATAAGTTGTTAGGTTGCTGATCTTGAAGTTTCCATTTTCGTCCGCCATCTCTGTGTCTGACCCTACTTAGTTTCTCCTCTGTTTGCCAGCTGAAAGAGTTTCAGCAGAAAAATACACCGACATCCGGTGAGGCTGGGGCCAAGAAGAGAAGGAAGGTGAAGGAAGAGGGATGCCTGGATGTGCACTCTGCAGAGAGGCGTTCCCCAGACAATGTGAGTCCCCACTCTGCTCACCACATGTTGCTCTGCTTGCAGTTGGGATTTTCAGCACTCGGCTGAACCTTCCCTTTAAATCTTTGTTATGAAAATGTCCCTTGTTTCTATCCGGCCCGTGAAGTTAGATTACAATAATTGCTTTGTAAATGGTATTCGGTTTAAAATGGCTCTTTATAGCAGAAGGCTAATTCATAGATGTAATAATGTCCCTTAAAGGGAACGGGAGCAATTACACGGCATTATTTTGTAGTTTACTCTGCTGGCTGCTCTGGTACGGCTAATGGGTCAGCTAATTTGCTGAATAAATGTTTGTATTTTATGTCTTTACTTTATTTAGAAGAAATGTGTGGTTTCTTTAACAATTCAGCTTTTCACACACAGTAATGTAAGAGGAAGTAAAACAAACTAGCCGTTCAGTAGATACTCCGATTTAGTAGGCTTCGGTTTTAAAATAACAATTTTGATATTATGGATTTTAAAGGCATTGCATTCCCCTCGTAAATAAGTTTAATGACATCACGCTAGTGTCAACGTACTGGTTTCCTGCATCTCACTTCCTTTTTAGTGGAGCTGTATGGATCAGGTTAAGGTATTTGGTTCAAATCCCAGAAGGAAGACCTTTGAGAAATGTAATCACTTGCTCCAGTAAACATACTGCTATATATAGAGAAATTGCTAATGCTGCTGATGGCCTGCTGCTCTCTTACCACTGCCATCGCCCCCACTATGTGCTTGTTTGCTCCCCGCTCTTTTCTGCTCCCCGCTCTTTTCTGCTCCCCGCTCTTTTCTGCTCCCCGCTCTTTTCTGCTCTCGTATTTAGATTAACAACAGTCCGAAGGGTCTGGCGTCAGACCTTAGCCTGACTAATGGAGCGGCCCTGTCTCCGTTGGCAGGGAGTCAGGTGAGGTCGTCTGCGCTTGGCCACACCACTTTTACTCCATCTTCATGTCTCTTCCTGTGTGCCCTTTCATCTCTGGCCTGAAACAGTTGCTAAGAAACTCTTCTTCTAATAGGAATACATTACAAAAATTGGTTTTGTATTGGGTTAGAGGTGTCGATTGACATCTGGGCTCCTCGCGCCCATTTGACTATGCCTTTGTTACTCTGGTTTATTGTTATGGCACTATGCCTACATTCGTGTGAGGAACCTTATGTGTGAATCTTGAATGCAGTTAGTCCTTCCCCTTGTCAGCATAGACAAGTGTATTGCTTTTCTTGTCTCCATAGGTTCCCATTGACGGGGAGAAAAGGGCATGTCCGGGTGGCACATGTGACAAACCTGTTCATGTCTGGCCTACGTCTAACCTCGATTGTCTGGCTGACCCAAATTATGCTGTTGACAGCACACCTAAACAGGTCTGTGTCCATCCACAGTCAGTGAGCATGTTTTTCACACAAGAATATCACACATTTTTTTCAGACTGGAAAGTTGTAAATCCTTTAGTTTATATACCTGCTTTCTTATTTTTCTGCCTAGAAATTTCTTCTCCCTGTAATGCCGGCTCATATCATGCTCACAGCTCAAGATGTTTACTCTCTTGTCTCTAGAACTCGGAGGCAGGCTGCAGTGAAACAACAGAGTCTGACAGAGCAAGGTGAGCTGGCATGTCCTGTGATGCTCATTGTAAAATGTATTGTCATTGCTCACTTTGGATGGAAAACCAGATGATGTGGCTTAATGTAATTTTGTGTTTGAATTCGTAATTTAATATGTAATGCCTAGTAATGTGTTTGCTTGCTTGCAGGTCTCTGCTGTCCCCAGAAAGTCTACATAGACCCTCTCCACAACTTGTTGACCTTCTCTCCCAGGTAGGGTTTCTCTTTTATTTGCTTGGGTCATGTTATGATTCGGTACGAATGCTGACGAAAACCTTCTTGAGAAGGGTAATTGTTGTATCCCCTATTTTATTACGACAGTCATCTTCGTCCTATGTGAATGGGAGCGGTGCTATGTTTCCTGCCATCCAAAGAATACAGGAGGTAAGGAAATAATCATATAATTTTCGACCATTATATTGCATGTCATCTTCTCTTTGTTTGATATGCATGTGTATGTTTGGAGATATAAACCGTGTTAAATAATAGTTATGTATTAGGTTAATTCATATTTAATGCAGTTATAAAAAAAGTTTTTAAAATTTTTTTTTTATTGTATCGGTTTATTCTCAAGGAAGGTCAGAATTTCGTGATGGACCAAGGATTCACGCAGGAGCCATTACAGGTGTGTGTGTCGTGCATTTGTTCATGCATGAGAAGAATCTGTAAGGCTTTTTGAACAAATTAACAATGGGATTTCTATGCGGAGACACTTCGTCGAACGGTAACGCACGTGTCTCAAAGGGTAACCCACACGTCTCAAAAGGTTTCCGGTGAAGTCCTTCTTTTCCTCGCTCCATGATAACCAGTGTAGCCACATCTGCTCTTCCTTTTCTTCATCCAGACCATCAAGATCCTGGAGTCGGAGAAATCAGAGCTGCTGACCACTCTGTCCCGCACACAGCAAGCTGCCCAACAAAAGACAGGTGCGACCTACCCTAACCCCCAACCTCAGTATCACTGCAGTTATGCCTTAGCAGGGGGTCAGACTAAGTGCAAATATAAACTTGGACTGTAACCTAACCTAGCTAAACGGCATTGTGTAGAAAGGTTTTTTTTTGTTTTAAAATTATAAATATGTTTGCCCTTTAGGATGTCAAGTTTTGTGTGTGCAGGTTTCCGCGTGTAGGGCTCTCTGTGGAAGAATGGCTGAATGCTTTTTAAAGGCACTGTGTGAAATTACTGGAGAGTTGCCTGTCTTTTCTGAACGTGATGATTGTTTGCTTCTTCTCTCCAGCGGAAGTAGAGGAGTTGAGTAATCGACTGCAGTCCACAAAACAAAAGGTTTCGGAACTGGACAAAATCCTGACTTCGACATCCACAAAGCAGATCCAGCTAGAGAAGGTAGTGTGTGTGGGGTAGTATCATTTATGTGTCTAATTTGTGTCAATGATGATATTTATGGAGCAGTACAATAGTTTAACATCCTGATGGTTTCCTTGTTTGTATTTTTCTCAAATGTGCATCATTAGAACACTGAAGAACTAGAAAAGGAAAGGGACAACTTGAAATTTGAAGCGCACAGACAAAAGTAGGTGAATTAATATTTGCATATAATTTTTTTATCTAAAATAAAAATGTACTACTGTTCAACATTGCGTCTATTTTTGCGTTGCTGCGTTTGCGATGATTATCTCTTTCTTTAAGCTTTTTTGATTCTGATCTCTGTCACCTGTCTACCTGTCTGTTAGTAAAGAGAGTGAGGAAGCAAAACGACAGGCCTCTGAGCTGGCGGAAAAGCTCAAGCTGGAACATAGCCAGAACTCTGCCTTGAGCGTCGACCTGGATGACCTCCACAAGAGGCTGGAGACGGCCGACCTCGCAATCCAGCAGGTTGTATAAATTGGTGTGTCATTGCATGGCTCCGCACCCAGATTTGTCCCTAGTTTAATGTGCTTTGTCTTCCCCTTCCCTTCCCTGCTTTCCTTAGCTTTCCAGAAAGCCCAGCCCAACCGATACCAACCAGCAGGTCCTGCAGATTTTGGAGGAAAAGCAGCATCTGGAGACTCTGGCTGCACAGGTAGGTGGAGAATGCAGGCAGTGTAGAGATTGTGGCTGTTACACACTTGGAGACCTTAGATGTTACCAGTTGTCTGCATGGGCAGAAAGTGTGTTGGTTTATATTATAAACAAGTGAAGGATTACCTCCTGTGCCCCACTCTGTGTTTCCCCTGTATGTTTCAGCTGCAAGATACTGTGGCCCAGCTGCAGGCAGAAAGAGACCAGTTTATGGCAAGGTTCCAGGAGGAAGGGCGGGTGTGGAAGGACAACACAGAGGAGCTGCTTGTTCAGGTACACCCAGTTCAATCAGGCCTTCTTTTAGGCTCTTCTGTCTCCGTTAATTCTCTTAACCATCTGTGTTCGTTGTTCATGTTCATGTTCTTCTGATCTCCTCAGGTGTCGCTGCTGTCGAAGGAGAGGGACAGAAGTGCTGCACAGATCCAGGAGCTGGAGGCTCAGATCGTAGACCTGAAGGGCACAGCTGGTAGGAGGGTGAACTGACAAGAGAATCAGGCTATTGTAGAACCGGCTGTCCTCACTGACCGCTATCCATTTTCAGCTTGACTCTGATTTTCATACACTCATAGAGCGCATAGCTTCTGATCCCTTTTGGTTGGTGATTTGGCACTGTCTCTCTCATATTGCCTATGGCCATACATTATGAGCTCACACACACACACACACCTTTTGTAAAACCACATTACTATTTACAATAATACTGTCCAGCTGCCCTAGTCCTGGCAGTATGACATATGAACCTCTTGCATTCCGTGTGTCTCAAGCCCTGATGTCTCAGGAAGAAAAAGCCCAAACCTCCGCCGAGAATGAGCTTATGTCCCTCCAGGAAGCTCTCTGCAACCTGCAGCAGGAAAGGGAGGCCCTCAGCCTCCAGTATCAAGCACAGGTAATCTCGCCTGCAGCACACACCTCACTGCTTAGTGCCCGCCCTGTACCCCAAACCATATCATAACAGAAGAGCTTCCTTTTCTCATCCCCCTTCCTCTTTTCCCAGGTGGGGGAAAACGAGGGGCTCAGCCTGCTGTGCCAGGAGCAGGAGCGGCGGCTGGCGGAGGCACTGCGCCGGGGAGTGGGAGACGACCCGAGCGACCGTCCCGCCCTCCAGCGAGCGCAAACCCAGAACCGAGAGCTGAAGGAGCACCTGGCCGAGCTGCAGAACAGCTTTGTCCAGCTGGTGAGGAAATGTGTCTCTGTCTTGGGAGTAGTGATTCTTCTACTGTTTTTATTCACTGTAAATGTCTTCCTTTTTTTATGTTGTACGTCCGACGGTCATAAAGATCAAGAAGGATGCTTTATGACAGCTGTTAAACTAAATATCTAATATTATATTGTTGGATTAAGCGGTAGCATTGTGTGAAGAAAAGCAGCTTCTCGTCTATGCTTGACTCAGTGTGACTTTCTAGCTTTGAGGGCCAGAACATTGGTTACACTGATATGGTTTCTTTCTGGTAGACCAATGAGAACATGGAGCTGACGAGTGGGCTCCAATCAGAGCAGCATGTAAAAAAAGAACTGGCTCGCAGAATGTGTCTGCTGGAGGAGGACTTGAACCGCACAAAGGAGCAGGTGAATTCCCCCTGCACATCTTCTGTGCTATTGCACATGTGTATGCAATCCAAGGATATTTGTTGAGGTATCATTGACTTGAATGCAGTTTGCCTCACAAAAAAGCAGATGTGACTGGTATCACACCCGGTAGACTTTCCCAGTGTACCGGGTATTGGGAAAGTCTTAGAAATAAGTGATTTAGACTGCTTGAAACCCTTGAATAAAAATCTCTGTTCCTCTGCCTGTTCTGTCCGCCCCCGCCGCCTGCCGTCAGCTGGAGGACCGCCTGCAGGAGCTGCAGTCCACGCAGGAGCAGCGTGACCAGAGCCTGGCCCGCCTACAGCAGTACGTGGCGGGTTACCAGCAGCTTGCCGCTGAGCGCGAGGAGCTCCACCGCCGCCTCTTGCAGCAGACTCAGCTGACCGGCCGGCTGCAGCACGAGGGGACGCGGGGCCAAGCCCAGCTGGAGCTCAGCCACCAGCGGCTAGAGCAGGCCCAGGTCAACACAGCGCGTGCTAGAAAACCTTCATGCATTCTGCCTTAAAATACAGAGGAATGTATTCTTGATTGTTGTTGTGTTTGTGACATCCACAGGAGACGCTAACCCAGTTGGCTAATGACAACGAGGAGCTGAGGACTGAGGTTCATGGTCTACCCCCACCGAGGGACAAAGGTCTGTAAATTGGAGTCAGCTGGTAGGAGGGAGAGCCATAGGGGTTCCTTTTGGGGGGTGAGGTATGTGACATTGATGATATGACAGTTTGAGTTTGAGTGACATCATGAACTTTGTCCTTTGTCCAGGTGATGGACTGGAGAAACAGTCCTTGGCTGAACGTTTTAAACAGTCCTCTATCACCATACCAGAGGACTGCAATAGCAGGGATGAGATGGTAAGACTCCAACAAACGATTCCTTTTTTTTATTCCCATTGAGAGCACGTAAGGGCTGAGATTTGAGTAAAGGTGATTGTGATCTACCGAGACTGGCACTGAGGTTAGCATTGGTCATATCCCCCTGCCTCTCATCATGTGCTCTTGCTCCAGGAAGCGTTTCTGCTGTCAAGCCTTTCTCAGCTGGAGGGAGAGAGGGACGAGGTGAGCCGAAGACTGGAGGTGGACAGAAGGCTGCACCACGCCGCCCTCCAGCAGGTGGCAGCCCTAAGCCAAGAGCATCTGCAGCATTCGGCACATAGAAACACAGGTGAGGACCAGCTGCAAAAGAAACTGAGGTTGCAGTGTGAACTACTCATACCCGCTTGTCTGAGAACAATCACTGAGACGTGAGCATGTGGAAAAAGCGCTGTTCCTCCAGACTTTCGCAGTAATGACAATATCTGTCACAGTAATGTTCTATTGCTGAGCTTTTTTGGCCTGTGGGTGAGAGTCGGTCTTTCTGTCCCACCAGAGGGTGTGCCGGTGGAGGCGTACGAAGCCCTGCGGGCGGCCATGGAGATGCTTCAGGCGCGCTTCACGGCCCTGATGCAGGAGAAGGCTGAGCTCAGGCAGCGGGTGGAGGAGCTGGAGCACCGCTGCATCCAGCTGTCCGGCGAGACGGACACCATCGGTACGAAGGGTCCATCTCCCACTGTCCACACCCCCTGGCTAAATGGCGGGGCTGATGAATAATTTCCGTCTTATGGAGGTCGGGCCAGTACTCTTAACTAACTCGTGTGTCTGTGCGTGATCTCCAGGGGAATACATTTCCCTGTACCAGGACCAAAGAGCCATCCTGAAGCAGAGGCACATTGAGAGGGAGCAGTATATCAACATGCTGGCCAAAGACAAAGAAGATATGAAGGTAATGGATATTAATGTATATGTAACGCCTAAATCTCTGTCTCCTGCCGACCAGGTGTATGGAGTGATAGGATGGTATTGGGGGGGTTTTCTTGCCTGTGACCCCTCCGCTCTGCACTCCACCTGTGTGTCGCCCTGTCACTCTTGCAGGCTCGGTTAGCGGAGCTGCAGGACCTGGTCCTGTGTTTGGTGCGGGAGAGAGACGAGGCACACAGCTGGCGCGACGGCTCCTCCGGCAGCTCCGACCTGCCCTTCACCAGCCCATCTGCCCAGGATTGCGTGGAGCCCGATGGTCCCCACAGCCCTGGTACGTTACCCCACCCCACCACAGCTCCCAAGAGGTTAGCAGCTACTATGTATCAAACGCAGCCCGTACTTCTGTCTGATATGAGGATTCAGTGCTGTCGGCATTGTGCCAGTTAGTGGAGTGGAGTGTAGTAATGCTCATTTTATTGATATGGTATAAGTGACTTGCTTCACTCGCCTTGACTTCCCCACAGAGGAGATGGAGCTGGACTCGACACTGGGCCTAAGTGTGGGGGAGGTTCCGGAGGCACTAGGGGAGCAGCAGCGCAGTCCGGCGGGGGAGAACAGCACGGCCTGGCAGATCATAGAGCTGCTGCGGGAGATCCAGAACCCCCAGGCCCGACCCGTGCCTTTCCAGGGCCAAACCCCCAGCGTTCCCTTCTTCTATCGGCCCGATGGGAGCAACCAGGTGAAGATCCTGCTTATGTGAGACGCCCGACTCAGTCACTGCCTACCTGGGGGGCCTCAGCCTTATCTGCCTGCTAATTCTGGCTGGGCCTTACTGCTCTCAGGAACACAGGGGGATGCGTCCTCCTGAACCGTATGGATTTGTCTGTGCGTAATGATGACACACCCTGAGGTTTTCTGTGCCTGTCCCGCTTCACTAGCCATTTCTTTATTTTTTCTGCCTTCTGAACAACAGAAGCTAAATTATAGCCTTATAATGCCATCCTGAGAAGGGACAAGAGAGATAATGATTTTACAGGGGTTCTGTTAATCTATTGTGGGTTATAAATATGTGTTTAGTAGACTTGCACCGTAAAGAAAGCACAGTACAATGTAGAATTTGTTAGTCCGGGTTTGTGTTTGTAGACGTGGTCCTGCAGGCTGGTTTTTGCAGGACAGTACTGCCTTAGTGATTGTCTTTTTGATTTGGCATAGTGCACATCAAGTAAAATACTTTCCATCATGATTCAATAGCAAACCTCTTTCATGTGTTGCACATGTTGAACTGCAGTGGGAGCAGCACTGTAAGTATCTATAGACATCTCTTGGGATGCATGGTAGACATATGGGGTTTATGGTACATTCCTGCACTCAGGTGTGAATTGTTCCTCAGCACTCCAGGTCTCAGGTGTTATCAGTCAGTCAGCCTTTTGACTGACTTCATCAGTTGTCTGTAAAGAGTGTGTGTTGAAAGTGGGTGTAAAGAGTGAGTGTAAAGAGTGCGTGTTGAATGTGGGTGTAAAGAGTGCTTGTTGAATGTGAGTGTAAAGAGTGCTTGTTGAATGTGAGTGTAAAGAGTGCGTGTTGAATGTGGGTGTAAAGAGTGCGTGTTGAATGTGGGTGTAAAGAGTGCGTGTTGAATGTGGGTGTAAAGAGTGTGTGTTGAATGTGAGTGTAAAGAGTGCGTGTTGAAAGTGGGTGTAAAGAGTGCGTGTTGAAAGTGGGTGTAAAGAGTGCGTGTTGAAAGTGGGTGTAAAGAGTGCGTGTTGAATGTGGGTGTAAAGAGTGCGTGTTGAAAGTGGGTGTAAAGAGTGCGTGTTGAATGTGAGTGTTGAAAGTGGGTGGTTCAGTGCAATGATTTTGACTTTTTTTTGGGGTGGGACAGGGGATATGTATGGAAGTTGCTTGACTTTTTTTTCTTTTTTTTCCCCCAATATATTCTGACAATTTATATAATATGGATTCCAAAGTTTGCTTTTCCTCCCCAAAAAAACTTGACTTTTTGTATTTCTGTGCACTTTTGTTTAACTGGACCTGTCGTATGCGGCAGTCTTTCTTGTAAACGAAATGGGAAAATTCTGTAATTGTGTAAGATATTGTATATTCTCTGAAGGTAAGTGGTAACATGCCACTTTTCTGAGCGCAGGGTTTGGGTCAGTTGGGTTATTTAACACAAAGGCTAATGAAATTAAAAACCCTTTAATTCATTGGGAATAAATATCTGTAATGTTTTCTGCTCAACTCAAAAAGACACATACGGTTCCATATAGACATTTTATTTCCTTTCAAAGCAAGGTCGTTCTTAAGTTAATTTGACTGACAGCAATAAGATACGGAGATACAGTACACAGGAAGACATACAGTCTCTTCTGAGGTGGACAGCCAAAACCCTGCTTTTCTACACAGGGGAGAGTCTGCCAAGAGACAATGTATGTACAACATTTTCATATACCCCTTACCCATATTTTATCTAATATTTAATCTTGCACAATCACTTATTTGTAATATTCATGTAATATTCATCAGTTGACTAAACTCTAAACAGTGGAAGAACAATTCCCAAATATGCAACACAAGGATACAAGACACATTTAAGATATGTCCATGATAAACAATTCGTTACCTTCAGTCAGTAATTTATAATAGTTATCAAAAACTGTCACTACAAACAAGGGACAGGGAAGCTGGAATTGGAGATGGAGGTTGTCGTGAAAACAATGCTTTTTTTGTTTTTTTAAATAACAAAAATTTATTGTTATTGCAGTGTTGAAATTTACCGAAGCCAAGGTTAACGTCCACAAATGGTCATAGTACAGAGATCACAAATACTGAAAAGGTGTCTTCTTGGTGTGGACAGAACAAATGACAACAATGCAGGACTTAGGTTATTACTTTCTATTCATGGACCATCCCTATGTCTTACCTCAAACATCTTCAGTAAACTAGGTTGAAAGACATCGAAAGCTATCTTACTTTTGAGATTGAAGGTGTCATTCCCCTGCTTACCAATATTGACACTTTATACATGTGTATGCAGATCAGCCACTGGTCTTAGTGTACCGAAAACAAAGTTTCCACCTCTTCTCTGTCTGAATCCTTATAATGCATCGGGTTTGTATGTGAGGAGCTTTTTCAAAAGATTTCTAAAGGAGATATTGCACTTTCAATACAGGCCCGCCTCGCTTAAATACTGTCTTCTGAAGTATGAGTTAAGTGACTAGAAGGAAGTGAACACACGATTGTCTCTGGTAAGGCTCTACACCAGGGGTCTAGATGAGGACGAATGGGTATATAAAGGATACCAGTATGTAAGTATAGCGAGTTCTGTTGTGTGTTGGCTGAGGGAAGGAGGCCTTGTTCAGCGGGGGCACAGGTCACTCTTCTTTTTTCTTTTTTTTTAACACAGATCACTCGAGAACTCTGACGCATGTAATTGCACGGAACGCAACATGCAGCGTTTTCAGCACGACACACACTAAGTGACCAACACAGTGACACGACTTTCGGTTGGGTCAGGGTGGGGTTCTGGGTTTTGCTGGGTCAGATGGGCGTGGGGTGGAAAGAAACCCCCACCCCCCCACCCCCAATTCCATCCTATCGGCGGGCTTCTTTGTTCTGCTGGTTTGCTGAAACCCATTGCCAATTTTGGGTTTCCCCCGGAGGACACAATTGGAAAGATGACTGGATTCTTGTCTCTTTTCTTTCATCCTTCCCTCTTGATTTCTCTTCTTGGTTTAGTGTTTGTGTGAAGAATGTGCTTATTTACTGTGGTCTTCCTCAGAGGAAAGGCAGAAGGACGAGAAAAAAGAAGGTTTAGAAGACGGGAGGGGAAGGGTGGGGGCAGGAGAGTGCTTAAGAGTCAAACGAAGGATGAGGGCTTGCTGGATGAGAGGGGCTACCCTTGTTTTGCTGGCTGAGAGGGGAAAAGGGAAAAGACGGTAAGAGAGAACAAAGTAAAACTAAAACGGAAATAAGCAAGAAATAACAAAAGCAGTCTGGAAATACTGAAGAGAATAAGTTATTCAAATTGAAATAAACATTTTTCCAAAGTATACATTTTTTTGATTTTCAGTTTCGTTTGGTTAATAATTGCTGCGGTCTGAAATCCACAATAGTCACTATTTATTCAACACAATAGGTTGGAACGGCACACTTTTAAGGACTTTTCCGGTCCCACTGAGAACTGGGTCAGGTAATCCACAAGCTGTTTGCGCATTACCGGACCACACGTTTGCTGGCCTTTGGTTACTGGAGTGGTTTCTGCATGGGAACAGCCAATGATGGGTAGCAGCACAATAAGCTTCCAACCCCCGCCCACTGATTGGAATAAAACACGACACTTGCATGCTTAGGAAGAAAAGCCATTGAATAAAGACACAGCCGAAGTCAAAACCTTTGGACAGGGAAAGGGATAAAGCGCTCCCCCTCCACTTAAATATTTCCCTCCTGGAATTCAGCCCAGCCAGGAGATTTGGGCGAGTGAAGGAAAACCAGGGTCTTTGGGGGACGCTGAAGCTGTGAGAAGAAAGGTAATGCGTTGCAGTGTGTGTGGGCTCCCGCCGCTGATGGCGTGTTGCAGCGGAGAAAGCAGACTCTATCGGGTTGTACTAGAGGAACAGCCGCAAACTTAGGGGTCGGCAAGGGAGCAGGAAAACCACGACCAAGCTGACGGACGCGTGAGAGACACTACAGGGCGGAGGGGCGATCGCAGGGGGTAGTAGTGGATCTTGTGTGGTCAGCAGTGATGGTGCTTGGACTGATCTGACCTGATCCATGCTGTCGGACCACAGAACAGCAAGGAGAGTTTCCATAAGGAGAATACAGGTGTAATAGGGTAGGAACTAAAAAAAGTATATATTGCTAATTATACATAAAGAACACAGGTGTAAATAATATATTGTATTCTATAAGATACCCTACATTATAGAAAATCATAATCTTTGAATTATAATCACTACTATATTTTAGTTAGTGGATTTGTTGACACACTCTGTGATTGCCATTGTTTGTGTTTGTGTGTGCATCGCGAGGAACAGGCACAGTGCTATTTTGACAGGTGGAGGAAAAGGCGGAGGAGCAGGTCTGGGCAACCTGGGCACAGAGGGGCTAGTGATCTAAAGGAGGCGTCTCTGTGGGTCTGTTGGGTCGGGTCGGTGAGGCCGGGGCCCTCCGGCTATGAGGAAGACAATGGAGACAGACAGACAGACAGACAGACAGACAGATAGACAGAAGACGTGACGCGGTCAAAAATGATAGCTCTGTGACCCACACATCTACGGCAACTCTCGCAGAGACACAAATGCGTCACACAGACTGTTACATACACAGACCCGTAAAGGACTTCACAGCTCTCTCACTCAGTGACAGTATGGAAATGACCATGATATACAACATAATGTACAGTAATGGTGATCAGGAGCAGCGCCCTCTACTGACCTTTGTGTTTTCATTTTCTCAGCCATATTTTTTAAAGAAACAGCTGAAATGAGTGCAGGCCAAGATGTGTGTGTGCTTTGGCAGCAGATACAATTGCATTTTTAATCAGTTAGGTTGTTTATCTTGAGTATTTCAGAGTGGAAATTAATCAGAAATACTTTATCACTGTTTTGTTCAATGCACCCTTCTGCATTCAAACCTATATATTTCTGCAGCACAAATTCAGTGTACACTTTTCAATGAATACAAATGGCCAATTAGAAGAAATGTAAATGTTGAGAAGAAAGCAGCTACGAGACTGCTAGTTCAGAGAGCAGGGGGTTGGAATTAGACATAATCGAGCTAGATCCACCAGGGACTGATTCTTTTTTAAAATAAAAAATTAAGAGGGTTTTTGTGGACGCAAGTACAAATATGCGTTGCACTTCCAAGTTTTTGTATTGTTGATTGCTAAATATTTCCATCCCTGTGATGATGTGTTCTTTGATTCCAGCAACAAGTCTTGTTGGCCTATGCGTGGTTTCATGTTGACTTAACAACAGACCAAAGAGCAGATGATACCAGTCCTTATACAATGAATGTGCTTGACCAAGCTGCTTTCTCTCTGTGGAGACATTCCTCTGTGTTCATGAATAAGTTTAATTATATGTAAATAGGACTGCTCAGTGAATTCAACAATGCATATCTGTTTCTTTTATAAGGCCTCTTTAAAAGAACAGTTTGCTGGAATGTTCTGGAATTCTTTGGCAAAGAGACCCAATATTTTTTGGGTGGAGCTGGGGTGTAGGAGGGACAGTTCTAGGCTGTGCACGAGATTCAGCTGCACAGGGAAAAGTAGAGTTCCTTCTGGACCTACAGGTTGAGATTGGGTTGTTTTGGTATTGTCGGGGGCTGAGATGGGAGAGGAAAGGGTGTCACATTAGTTGGAAAACGCAAGTATGGGCATGAATGACACAGCGAGGGTGAACAGTATCTGGGCAGAGGGCCAGGTCGAGAGAGGAAACAACGGCCGTGCAGAATGGGTGATGAGGGATAGAAGGCATGTGATAAGTGCCAGACGTACCATCAGTCTCAGTCCTCATTGGTCACTGATTGTTAATCTGAAAAGTAACCGTAATCAACAGGGAAGGCACCGAATGACGGACTGGAGATTTGGGAGGGGTGGTGGGAGGAGGGGGTAAGGTCATGCCCCGCTGAGTTCTGCCACTTTCCAGCATTAGTAAGCACAAGCGCTTCATTTGTTTGTACGGGGTGTTTACCTGACCCCCAGCACAGTGTATATGACGATTATTTGACTGTTTTTGTTTTGCCTGTTCTTCCCTGACTGCCAGAGCGACAAACTAGGGCAGGTTCGCTAGCTCACACACAAGCTCTAACTCACACTTACTGCCTGTCCCCTCTCTCTCTCTCTCTCTCTCCCCCCCCTCTTTCTCTCTCTCTCTCTCTCTCTCTCTCCCTCTCCCCCCCTTTCTCTCTCTCTCTCTCTCTCTCTCCCCCCCTCTCTCTCTCTCTCTCTCTCTCTCCCCCCCTCTCTCTCTCTCTCTCTCCCCCCCTCTCTCTCTCTCTCTCTCTCCCCCTCTCTCTCTCCCTCTCTCTTTCACTCACACACACACACTCTCTCGCTCTCTCTCTCTCTCCCTCTCTCTTATCC
>JAOVYW010002125.1:0-15422 GCA_025775045.1 Hiodon tergisus
ACAGTCATGCTGGAACAGAAAAGGGCCTTCCCCAAACTGTTTCCACAAAGTTGGAAGCATAGAATTTTCCGAAATGTTAATGCCTTAGCTTCCCTAGACATTTTGGAAAATCATATGCTTTTGGAAGGCGAGTGTGTGTGTGTGTGTGTGTGTGTGTGTGCATATATATACATATATACTGTACGTATAGTGTGTCAGTCGAAAAAAGCAATTTTTCCAAGCATTAATTTTCCGAAAGAAGAACAAGGAGTTCTGCAACAGATGGTATGGCCTCAACAGAGCCCTGATCTAAGCATCATCGAGGCTGTCTGGGATTATCTGGACTGACGGAAGCAAGCGACACAGCCTGTAGAAGCACTGTGGAACGATTCTTGGGACAATCTACCTTCCGACTGTCTTATAAAACTGCACAACCGATGCAGTTTTAATAGCGAAGGATAGTCACACCTAATATTGACTTTATTTTCTTTATCTATTTATTTATTTGGGAGTTTTAAAAGGTTTTTTTTTTTTTTTTTTTACTGTTTACTGCCCTTTATCCTTGCTTTGCAGAATTATTTTACATGTGCCTAAGACTTTTGCACAGTTGCAATTTATATATATATATGTATGGGTTTTTAAAAGGCTACACATGACTCTGTGACTAATCTTTTTTTACCAGTTTAAATGTTCACCGTCTCAGATATGTTTCATGTCCAGTCACCCAATATGCACCACTGCAAACCATAAATCATCTTTATATATGTGCTCTTTTATGTCTGGTCTCTCCAGAGTCATCTCCCCATCACACTCAGAGCTATTGTGCTGGATTTAATCGGTTTAAAACTTGCATCAGCTGTGTGTTCCAGTGGCTTCTTCATCATCTGCCTGGGAAAAAGGCCTGCCTCCTAACCAGTTTAGATTCCTCCGCCCTCCGACGACGGCTCGGCTTTCATATTTATCTATTAATCATGCATGAAGTTGCTGGAGATGGGTCCAAGGTCAGCTTCCTTCCCTGGCGGAGGGACTGCCTGCAAATGCCGTCTAAAGCTTCAGCATTCAGCTTCTTGGCCAGTTTCAGAGCATATACGGGCGGCTTCAGCCCGCCTCTGTTGCTGTAGATGTACACGTTAAGTCTGTTTGTAATGTGCAGATGTTTCTTTAGTCCTTTGCACATGTGTCAGAGTTTCCTTCACTAAACTGAGCTAAAAATACAAAATACTCCCAAAAAAAAAAGGCTTTTAAAAAACTCACATTCTCATTCCCAAATGCAATTTAATTAGCAGAAAAGGTTGTGCCTTAGTTTCCAGCGAAGAAAATAGTTGTCTAACTGGCAGGCTAAATATAACTTGACATATAGCTTGTCAAAGCTCCAATCAGTGCCCTGGCTAACTTTACAAACAAATACCAACACATAAAGCTTGAGGCTAGGTAGTGAAACGGCTCCTGTAGGCTCACCTGTGGAGGTGGAGGTCAGTTTGGTAAATACAGCCAAACATCTGGGCTGGTGACCCTCCACCAGGTGCACACAGGAGTGAGAGAAAGAGGGGGGTGGCAGCAGGAAGAACTGGACCCAGAGGAAGCTCCTCCCATAAGTGCAGGCTCTTAATTTTACAATGAAATTCTTTGATGCTTATCTTTCCTTCTGAATTTCTTTAGAGATACAGAGATGGATGTTTTGTGTGTGCGTGTGTGTGTGAATCAGTGACTAGCAGCCTACATATTATCATGTTCCTGATTAAACATTCACAGCGTTCAGACTGGACAGCGGTCGGCCAAACAGCTAAATAATATGTCGCTATTTTGTTGTTTTCTTATTCTCTCATATTTCATTAATGTGTTAAATTCTACGCCCTCTCGGTTACCTGTTACCCCTCACCAAACCCCTTCCACTCCATTCGATTAGAGCCTAAACCTAATCCAAATTTCCATTGAGATCCTCTGCCTGGGTTCCAATTGACACTCTGGACTGATTGCTATCATAGAACCCAATGCCCGACTGCTGTCTTTGATCATTGTATTTTCAGACTTGTGATATTGCTGTTTATTTCCAGTTCAAGTATCTGAGTAAAATACCATCGAACCCCTGAGTCTCCTGCTGTTTCCCTGCAACTTTGTTGAAGTCAAGAACAGCAACTAAAAAGCGAATTAAAACTTTGGGACTGTTGTCACTGCAGAGATCAGAATCCTTAACGAACGCACTCATCTCATCAGTGGAAAAATAATAATGTATGAAAAAGGAATTGCTGTGTAATGATGCTGGATGAGTCCTGGGGTGACATTTTATCTCTAGGTTGAATGTCAATTTGCCTCTTTAGAGACAGAAGCTTCATGTCATGAATAATAGTGTTTATAGCTTAGTGGTTTTATTGAAGCTCTTTTTCTTTATTAAATCTTTTTTTTTTTTCCCTTCTCACTGCAATTTATTTTCGGGCTTGGCGGCTCCACTGCCGGGGGCAAACGGTTTATTAAAGGTTATGTCGGCGTCACTCACAGGGCGACATGCATTATCAGGGACCTTCGACAGATGTTAATATTCCCCTCTGTGTGTTGGTTTTAGCTAAAAGCTAAAAGTGTCACTGAAAGATTAACTGAAGTATATATTGCATCTATGCATACACTGCACTCTGACTAAGGAGGCCCGAATATCCGGCAGTTTTGAAATTCCCCATTAGGATCCAGAACTCTTCCTCTCAGCAGACACCTCCCTGTCCACATTAGATGGGCATACAAACCTTCACTGGCGGAATGGAAAGGAAACTCTCGGTTTTCCGTATTGTATCAGTGTTCCAAGATGCCACAGGGCCGGCGTACAGCGACAATATCCAGCGCAGTGGGGAGTCACTGAAACAGACCTTGACCTAAGAGGCATCGTTCCTTCAGTAATGCATACCATCCTAGGCTAGCTTTGAACTGCCATCACAAATACATCCACCCAGTTGTGTATTTCTAGTCGAGCCAATATGGTGATTAATACGATTCTTTATGTCTTTATATAGAATAAAAAACATAATCATTATAAACCGGTAGCATGACATCACCTCCTGGAAGAAAAAAACCGTCCCATTTGAACAAGATGTTGTTTGCTTTTAGTTTTACATTCACTTATGCATGTCGCTGCGCTGCACAGTGATGTTTGATTACATGTTTCATATTTAATGAATCTGTTTGTTTATTTTAATTGCAGCCGGCGTGCAGATTTGCCAGTGGCACCTGTTTGGGTGCACGTTGATGGTTAAAGTTACAGAACAATCATTATGAAGTCAGGCCCGGAAAAAAACAAAACACCAGAGCGCCCGCTTCCAGCTTCACGCCAATAATAGCAGCGTGACTCAAGCGCTTGAACCGGGTACTGTACCATGTTGGAGATAATGACACACACTTCTTCATTTTAGCTCCCAGATTAAGCTGTCATTTTTTTTTTGTCATTTTAAATGTCACTAAAAACCCTGGCACAAACTCATTTAGTTTGTAGCATGGGTTTACCATGCCTTATAACTCATTAATTAACTAATTCATTTTCCTTTTTGTTCATTGCAGTCACTAGCTGTACGCTTAGGCTAAGTTCGGGTGGCTGAATTGCTTACTAATTGCATAATAAACTCCGACAACAGTTAACCAATTTACAATTTCACTTTTATTAAATTAATTTGTTTAAAATGCATTCAAGACACATGCTGAAGAAGGTAAAGTGTTACCGAGGGGTTTGTGCATTAAAAAAAGAACAACCAATCAAGTGAGTGAGTGTAGACCCATTAGTTTGTAATGGTGTAGTAAATAAAACAGCTGTGCCACCGAGGTCTCCAGAGTGGCGCAGTTGGTAAATGGACTCACCGAACCGGGAATGAACCCAACCCAACGAGCTGCGCTTTGTGGGTTCTAATCCAGCTTGTGCCGTTAGTCTAATGTGATTGGGAGAGGACAACAGCGCAGAATTTCCAGAGAGCCACCCAGGCAGGAGTGGACTGAGTTGGCAGGGCATCTCTTTGCTTACAAGCGCCTCCTAGTGGCTTCCTAGACGCCTGCATGTTGACAGTGCAATCGAGGGGGACAGGCCCCTGAAGTGTTTTAAATTATATCTAGTATTGTTGTAGTAATGGCACGTGTAAAAACAATCTGTAAAGCGAATATGCTTTCAAAAATAATTAATTGAAAAGTTCCAAAAACAAAAGAAATTAAATCAATATTTGGTGTGACCCCCCCTTTGTCATTAAAACTGCATCCATTCTCTAAGATACACTGTTGTGCCGTTTTATGTGAATATCGGCAGAACTCATTGTTCTTCTTTTGGAAAATGAATGTTTACAAATAAAAAAATTGCTCTTTTCTACTGAAACAAAGAAGAGTGCCCAAGACTTTGTAGATACTGTGTATTAGATTTAGATTAGATTTCAGATGGTATATTCGATGCTTGTGTTGGGTCCCTGGAAGAAAAATGATTTAATATAATCATGGCATTAATTTTTAAGAATAAACATTTACCTTGGCACTTCAGGCGGAAACAAATCTGGGCTGGATGCCGTTTGATGAAACTTCATGGAAACAGTGTTAATTTGAACAACAGATGATTTCTTTCTTTTGAAAGCCAACATTATTACTCATGCTCTCCAGGTACTTTTTAGTTTGTGCTGCCAATGTCCTGGGTTTCATACTGGTCTCTGCGTTGGCAAATGTGGTCGTCCGTTTGTGTGCGGGTGCGTGTATGCCTGAGTGCCCGTGTTTGTTAACATGTGTAGTAACGCCTGGTTGACTCTGCGTACAGCGCTGCCCGTGTTTTGCGTGCGTTCCTGCGTATTTGTCCCCGTCATGACCTGGTACCTCGAACGGTGGCAGGGATTCTTGGCAGCTCCTGTTGCAGCCGCATAAGTGCGCAGAGAACCCCCACAGTAGGGTAGGGCTATTTCAGGACCTCGAGCAAGCATATAAAGGAACACTAACTGCATGCAGATAGGCAACGCGGAGCCTGGGTGGAATGGGAAAACAATGCAGACTCATTGTTTCTTTTGAATGTCAATGAATCAGTCTTAACTGTTTCAGATGGGCTCCAAGGTCTTAAAAATACGAATAAAATAAAGAGAATAAAACTTTGTTTCAACATAGCACTTTTTCATTCGTTTGCGTTTGGATTGCTTTGTGGAGTCTGTGGAGCGTTGGACGACACACAAAGAGCGGTTTTCACTCTTCATGTCCCCATTAGCCCGTGTGTGCCTGAAGGCCAGACTCCCACACTGTTCCACAATGAAATGGGGGCTAACATATGTGGCTTGCTGCGCAGCCAGAGAAGCCCGAAGCTGAAAACTTCTCACAATAAAGTGGAAGGGCTGCAAGAGTACTTTTCTCTAAAACCTCTCAAGACTGTAGACAGACCTCTCTTTCCGAATCACAAAGAGGAAAACAGGTGTGTTGTAGTCTTAAAGAAACTCTTGTGACGCGACGTGTCCGGCGCACAGTTACAGGACGCGCTGAATGCTAGACGTACCCGTGGATTGGAAAACGAAGCGACCCAAGGCTGTCTTTAGACAGGGGCAGACTTAACCTACCGGAAAGCAGTGTCCGTCGCTGCGTTGTTAAAAACATTGCCACGTGGATAAGCATCCTCTCTCTCCAAACAGAAACCACTGTGGTGACGATAGGGCGCGTGTGTAGATGCTAAAAGCATGACATCCCTGAGGGGAAACGATCAAACGATCACGCTCCAGCGGAGTGGAAACTAGACGCTTAGAAAAGACGCGCGAATCACGTGGCGGCGTGGGAGATGTCAAGTGGTGAAAACGGACGCCGATCTAGCCCTGCACGTGTTAACACAGAAAAGAGGCTTGTCACGCATAACCGCAACGCCTGAGATTGAAGGAAAACTGCCAATCCCTGGAGGCTCCACTGAAGAGGCATGCCTCTGTCTTTTCACCCACACTGAATGGCGGTGAAGCATCTGTGTCACTCAAGCCTGAATGCAACTTGTAGCATCGCGCTGTCACCGGTACAGAGCGGTGAGTCCAGAAGAACGGTTCATTGAGAAGATGAGGTGTCTCCCAATCCTGCTTCTCGTGTGGAATTCTAGCATTGAAGACCACTTTGCTACTTCAGAGAGCTAGAATCACATCTGTGATTAGGGTTGGAGAGAAGTCATTAAAACTGCACAAAATCACCACACAGAGGAACTTATTTTGTTGAAACTGTTTGCAAATACACCTTACATGTTCCAAAGGGCCATGGACCAGGTCTAACAGGGCCCCCCCAACATGCACTTGACGATATCCTGGTGACAGGGTGGAATGAGGCAAAATACTTATAAAATGTAGCTGCAGTTTTGGGAGGGCTTAAAAACTTTGCCTTGAATGTAAAGAAAGGGAAGTGTGATTACTTGAACGATTCTCTGAAGTACCAATTGTACACTTGAATTTCTTGTGTTGATTAATTATGGTGGCAGATTCATCTCTGATCTTGCTTTAATTTTCAGCACTCTCCTATATAAAGACAAACCCTGGTGCAACGTCGTATATCTCAAACAACTTAATTGCAAAGACATATTGCAGATCCGGTGCTGTCAGATTTTCAACATCCTGGAGATTCAACAAGAGTCTCAACGAGGCCATAAACACCGAAACGTCACCGTTCCTACCCAGACGTAATGAGCTCACAGTGCAGCAGGGATGCCTACTGTGAGTAGCAGTGTAATTATACTCTCATTATTCATACCTGCCAACTCACAAGCTTTACCCGAGAGATTTACGTAAAACCAAACATCACACAGAAAATTAGACAAGGCAATTAATAAATCAAATAACTCGTACTAAAACTGATGTCTCAGACAACTGAAGCTGTCACAAAAGCTGAAATTTCCTTCAGCAATTTTGTCATTAAGCGGAATCAACATGAGGCGATCTCCGATCATTTTTCCAACCTACTTCATAAAATGCTCCCCGACTGGAATACCGCTGCACGCTGTATCAGTTTTAGCTCTCTCCACCTTTGAAGAATGTGAAGAGAACGTTTTTTGGGGTGATGGGTTATGTCAGCCTGGTCAAGTTACTCATATCCATTATCCATGCATTTATTTATGGTGGCCTGCTGTACCCTACTTGGTTATTTTTTAAACTTTTGTTCGTACTCATCAGGTTAGGGATTTCTACTGTTCCGTAAGAGAAAAGGAGGCATGGGCTGTATGGGTCTGGTGTCTTTGTTTAATACGTTTTCCCATTGAATGTTGTCTCTGTAAGTTAATGTGCACACTGTAATGTATTTGTTGGGAAATATGTATCATTCTGTAGCTGTGTCTTATTGTAAAGTGGTTTTAAGTTCTGCAAAAAAAAAGGGTAGTTGCTTTAGTAGACTTTGCTTTATTTTAGTCGTGGCAACAGTGGATGCTGAGGTTTTAAAGAATGAATTTGAGGAATTAAGGCTACTTGAGTTGGAGGCCTTACTCCAACATGCTTGTGGATGGCAAGGATACTATAAATACGCTTAAACATAACAACACCACATATCCACATAACACAACTAATTACAAATGTAAAAGTAAAAGCAATATTGTTCATGGTATTGCCTGAAAAACACATGTTATGAAATAAAATAGACTGGAACAACTTAATCCAAAATAATCCGCAACCATCTTTCATTAATTAGAAATATGAATAGCTTCACAATCCTTCACTGGTCAAGAACATAACATAAATTATATAAAATGTATAGTATTAGAACAGGTCAATAAGACAAATAGTGTGCAAGCTCAAATCAACAACAGGGGTGCAAATTTAAATAACTTGCAAGCTCAAATCAGCAAGGACACCAAGTTTTTGGATCAGTTCCACACTGACAGATGGCGCAGGTTAGCATTTGTACCTGACGTGTCCCCTGCAGAGCACTCGCTGAACCTTCCCTGTCGCTTTAATCCCAGGGAAACCAGCATTAGCAAACCAGGTCCGCGAGTATAAGCAGCTGCAGTGGGCTAAATGTGTCACGTCAAAACATTAACCGCGCTGCGGCATTCAGGAGTAGACCTCGGCCTGTAGACCGAGGCGCGTGGAGGACACACTCTGAATGGCTTTAGGTGTATACCACGGGAGAACAACGGTCTGTTTACAAACCTGTTCCAACCCTTCCGGAACAGAAATCTGTCTGGGGTGCTTTCTGTTTGGGCCTCGGTGGCTAAGATATGACATGGACAGCTTACGTTCGCTGTGGTCTCTGACAAAACTTTCCCCCATGAGGCTTTTACGCATCTTAAAAAAGAGAGAAAGAACTCAATGTTTTAGCGATAAAAATAGGCCACGTATTTCACGCCTCTTCTCGTGTGTCAGTATGAGACGCATGCAGTTCCGTTGCCAATATTTCAGAACATGCTGTTTTCTGGAGATATCTTCCTTGCTGTCACAGTCATTACACGCTGCAAGGCCATCACGGAAAGCCATGTATAAACCTTTCAGGGAAATGTCAACTTACTCCCATGCAGACACATGCAGCCCGTTTGATCGCTCAAACTTCCTTGTTGCAAAGTAAATAACTGTTTGGGTTATGCTGTAGTGGGTTAGAGCTCCTGTGATCCATGTTTAACGCAGAAAAAGGCTTAAGCATTTTTTCTCATTCAAAACGTTCATATAGAAAGGGGCATGCACATGCATTAAAACTGTACAGCTTTGTAGAGAGAACAAAATTGTTCAATGAAGTCAATAATGTCATCTGTCACAGTGAAGTTGGGAGATGGCTTACGTGAGTTAAGAAATATTACAGGAGGCAGTTAATACATAGAGGGGTCTCTTCAAACCATTGCAGTATCATGTGTTTGGTTTCAACCTTTGGCTATTTGGTGTCCCACATTTTTGTTCTGCTAAGCAAAAACTGCCCAACAAAATATTTATTCCCTGGAGTTCAGTAAATAGGGAGTACTTGATAACGGCCAATTGAATTGTTATTCTGATTTAGCTTTTTGTTTGTTTTGGAGAGCCCAATGTAAACTCGAGGTGCGTCATTACATCTTAGGGGGCTGGTAAAGGACCCAATGTAGTGCGGATGTGATCCGGTTGCAGAACTGCTCACTGATGTACAGCGCCATTGAGAGTAGACGTATGTGTCTGTGTTTGAGATTGTGCCTGGTACTTACAAGCCTGCGTGTATTTTGCTATTCGGTCTATACAAATCTATACAAACATGTAAGCAATGACTTATACTGACTGTACTTGTTTACTGGTTAACTCTATGAGCCATTCAAATGAATTAGTCAGTAGTTCTAGTTTGGTGAAGTTTCCTGGTCTTATTCGGGTTAATCTGATAAACCTGTGGATTATCTGCTGTTTACTTTTTCAGTTTTCAGCTTACTAGAAAAAGTGCAGGTTTTGCCCTTCGACTACAGGGTTAAGGAGCTGTCGTGTTTTATGCAACGCTGGCTATCTTTGACATGACATCGCTGGGTTCTGTCCGCCGTGTCACTCCACGTCTCCTTGACAAAAAGGATATCTGCACTCCATTAGTTGAGTCAGTTTATGTAACAATCTGTCAGGAAATATTTTATTTACAGGCACCGCGGCTGATGGAAGACGGCCTACCTCTGCTTGAAAAAAACCTCATTGTGCTCTGGCATTTTATGGCTTCTCAAAGGAATTGTTTGTTTCGAGGAAGTGTCTTTATTCTTTTACCAACTTTTGAAGTCTGCCAGTCAGAAGCTCATTCTTTTTCTGGGCACATTACTCGGGTTTAAAAGTATTTTATTCACTGAAAGCAGATCAGGTGCATTATGCTTTGCCTGACAAAGGGAAAAACGAAGGGTGTTGCTGTCAAACCCACGTCAGGGGTCAGTAGTTCTATGCAATCTAGGCAGCACTTTCAGAAAACATAAAAAACCCCCAGATATTCAGATAATACACTCTACGATTTAATCCTCTCTCAATTGATCATGCCAACTTTTTGTTAACAACCCACATAACAGATTTTAAAAAATCAACATTATGCTTCTTTATAATCAAAGGAAGCATTTGTTGTTAAACAACATGCCTATTCCGAGAAACCAACACAAACATGCCTAAACGGCAGTGCCGGCACTGTCTGTTCACAACAGGCATTAATGTGGAGGCCACTCTGATTGAATTAATCAGGGTTGTAGAAGTGGCCAATTCAAAATCGTTTGAATTGGTGTGTGACTGGTGTGTACTGTTCGGGAAAAACGAAGTCAACGAGAGCTGGTTTTCATTTGAGTTCTTATGCAGATTTAGTAATGACAGGCACCCGTCAGTGAGCAGAGGAAAGGGGAGGTGCCCGGCGTGGTTACAGTAAGTATGTGGCCTCCATATTAATCTCTGTTCTTGTGAGCAGACAGTGTGCTGGCGTGCCAGTGTGCCAGGCGCTTCAACAAATAACGCCACCTTTTAATGACGTGCATAATATCAATGACTGCTTCCTGGTTGATTTCTCTGGCTGTGTGGACAATGGGAAGACATTGACTATGGACGGGGAGACAGGCGAGATAAGCGCTTCATTAGGAAGGCCGTCGCCCCACTTTAATGTAAGATAGAATCCTGTCGTGGCTGTGAAATAATTGACAGCCTCGGCCTCAGCGAAAAAATCTTTGGCGAGGATTAATTGAATCGCTCTATCGCAGCAAATTATTTTCATGTTAATGTCCAAGCCTGATCCAGGTGATTAAAATAAATTTCCCCCTTTTCAGATCTGCCCTGTGTTTGCGCGTTTCGAACCAGCTCTTTTATCAAGTGGTGCTGTGGAATGCTTCTGGTTTTACTCAGTATCACATCATTCAAAATCTGTACACGCAAAACCTGGCTGTCACGGTCATTACTTGCTTAACCCAAGCCATGGTCATTGATCATTTACTAAATGGTTCAGAAGATGCTGAAGTCTCAGTCCTTACATGCAGTACATGTGTGAAAGTCTTAGGCACCCAGGCATTTTTTACACTGACGTAGTATTTTAATGTTTATTAAAATTTCTTCTGCATTAGTGTGTCAGTAGAAAAAAGTAATTTTTTGATTTCCAAAAACCTTTTCCGAAAGAAGGACAAGGACTTCTGGAACAGATGGTATGGACTTTATGACTTTGGATTCAGCAGAAGTGATATAACCTCACTGTACACACTGTACTCTGGGAAACAGGCAAACACCTTATATTACTTTAAACCTGTCTCTGCTGGCTCTCCTGCATCTACTGATGAGCCAGTTATATGAATTAGTTTTTGTTGCGAAACAATTTTCCAAGGATTTTAACAGGGATTTCTATTAATATCATCTACCCCATACTGCCAATACTTAAAATGTTGATGGATGTTATCAAATTGAAAGGACAAAATCAATAAATGAGTGTGAAAAGATTTCTGGTAACAAAGGCTTGAAAATCCATTTTCGGTCCTTTCTCTCCTTTCTCCACTTTCCATTCCGTTTTTCTGGCTTTCAATTTCTCATTTTTTCTTTTTGTTTCAACCGTGTAGTAAAATTCCCTGAGGTTTTCTAGTTACAGACGAGCTCTGTGATCTTTGCTGGTCATTATTTTCTTTGCAGAGTAAATAATTAAAGCTGAAATGTTTCTCTCCGTGAGTTTTTGCAAAGCCAGACAGGAAAGATATGGTTTAAAATTGACCTGTATACTAATGAGTGTTTCACAAGGCAAAGTGTGACAAAAACTCACTTTATTTACTCTATTGTTTTTTTTTTGGTTGTTGTTTCTAAGAGATAAAGCAATAAATAGAAGTCTCCATTATAATTGAAGCTAGTCTGTAAATTTCACAGCTCAAGCATAAAGAGGGAATAGTCAGTCACTGTGATTTTTTCCCCATTACCTTGAATAATACAATTAAGCTATTAAAATGTTCTGCTGAGGAACGTTACATAAACTATCATGTCTGGGTGCAAAAGCATGGCTTCTTTAGCCATGGCAAGCACATTTATTGGTAATCAGCAAGGCTGCCTATTTTATAACTCTTTCTTGTATTAAATAACTTGGACTCATTTAAAGATGTCCAGTTAAATTGTGTGTGTGTGTGTGTGTTTTGTGTCATTATTTTTGCTCGTTTGTACTCTTCTAGCTGTGCAGAGAAAGGAAATTAGACATTTTTGTGAGCTAAGGGTGGTCCAATTGATTTCATTCACGTCTCCATCTCAAACCCTTCTTTCCAGGGTCATGTCAGACAGAATTTGTTATTTCTGTATGGCTTGCAAGTGTTTAGCAAGACAGACCTCAGGCAGCCATCCTGAAGATGAAAAAACAAAAACAAAATAATAGACTTGAACAACATATCATGTTTAATCTTACAAAGTTAAGGGTTTCAGTCTGTCTTGTGTGTGGAAAAATCCCCCACAGTGGTGTTTGCATAAAGGAGCACATTTTCTGCACTTGCAGTAATGAAGCATGTGTGCAGGCTTCATAAAACAAATTTTCCCCATTCGAGATTTATTCAGTGAACCTAGTCACATTCATCATGTCGATTTGCTTCTGCATTTTTTGGTGGGCTTCATATTTGTTAGATTTAACAATTTGACTTCCTTTCCATATAGCTACTTTTAGACTTTTAGGGGCGGGGTTGGTGGCAGAGTAGTATCACATGGAGATGTTCACAGACTCACTATCAAGGCATGACAAAGCGAAATTCCCTACGGTTTGGTCGACATAACTGTTGTGGTCTGACCCACGCAAGAAGCGTTAGGGAGGTCACGGGGGGCGGGGGGAGAGGAACAAATGATTCAACACAAAAATAATGATCAGTCAGCCCTAAAATGTTAAAATGCAATGCTGTACCCTAAAGTCGAGGACAGCATAAAAACAATTGCGGAGGGCAAAACCTGGCTAAGCAGAACAAACCCATCCTGTTAAATTGCAGTGTATGTTCGCACAGGAACTCCGTTCATTATATCCCCCTTTTCAGGAACAAGAATAAATGGGTCATTTAGCAGTGACAGGAAAAAGAGCGGCTTTGAAAAACCATTGTCAGAATCACAATGTCTGCTAATGCTTTAAGAGGAGCGATCGACTGTGTCATTTTCACCAGGTGCTTCACATTCATGAACAGAGATGATGGTCTTTTTGAAAATGCGGAATCCCGTTCGGAGGCGCATTAATCAGTTAACTGGTCTTGAAGCGCGGTATCCACAGTTTTCTGAGTAAGTTAAAGGGGGACGATGGGGACAGCACTCCCGGAGTGTCCTGGAGCTCAAACTCAATGCATCAAACAAGTTGTCACCGTAGCTTCTGGTTTTCAGCCTGGTCAGGTGTTCACCATGCAGTGCAGATGTTAATGATTGCCATTGACAAATGGATAAGATTTTCTTTATCCGTAAAATTGCGAATCAAGGTAAGAGATTTGGGTACTGAATGGAATTTTGATTTGACGTCTGCCTCAAAAAACATCCAGTTCACTTTACCTTGCTGTCTTTACCTAGCAATGAGACACAACTCAGAGGTATTTTTACATTAGAACAGAATATAATAAAAAGTTGACCCATGACCTAGGAGAAAATACCTTTAGCTTCAATTTATAATTCTAAATCAATCTGAATGCTCTCTGAATAATGTGTGAGTGTGTGTGTTGCCCAGTGATCACATGACGTCCTGTCTTGGGTGTATCCCTGCCTGGATGGATGGATGGAGGGCTCCTTGGGAACACAACACCCCCCACCCCACAACACTGTGACACAGGGTCTCCATCACCACAACACTGTGAATAGTGGAGGTGACACAGGGTCTCCATCACCACAACAGTTTGAGGCAGCTGCACTAAATTGCATATAGGAAACTGACAATGGTCTCTCAGGTCTCTCTGCTCTCCAATCTCCTCTCTCAGGTATCTCTGCTCTCCACTCTTAGCTCTCTCAGGTCTCTCTGCTCTCCTCTCTCCTCTCTCAGGTCTCTCTGCTCTGCACTCTCCTCTCTCAGGTCTCTCTGCTCTCCACTTTCCTCTCTCAGGTCTCTCCTCTCTCCTCTCTCGGGTCTCTCTGGTTTCCACTCTCAGGTCTCTCTGCTCTCCTCTCTCAGGTCTCTCCTCTCTCAGGTCTCTCTGCTCTCCACTTTCCTCTCTCAGGTCTCTCTGCTCTCTTAGCAGTAGGCACAGTTACTTGAACATTATTTAGAAATTACTTCTTTAATGACACATTGAATGGCTCTGTGCACCCTCCATGTACGTATACCTAGAAAAAAACGATGTATTTAATAAAAAAGTACTTTGTTTGCCCAGTATCAGTTAAAGAAGATAAAATACTATTTACCGGGCCAGTCGTGTTAATGTATCATTCAAAGCCACTGACTTGAATCATATCAGAAACATCAAGCACGATAAGAGGGTGCAGATATTTGCAGAGAAATGTATCTAACTGGCTTCTGAGGTGACGGGATCCTCGCACACCCTCTCTCCCACGCAGGCAATCTCCGTTTGAAGGGCTGCGCAGAGAGCTGGAGGGAGAACAGTAATTCTTTTGCATTATCTCGGGCCTGAAACACAGACAAGATTTGTTCTGGAAGTCACTTTCCGGGCTCTTTAGTAGATGGAGGATTTCGTCGATCATCTAAAGCGATAACAGCCCTGGTGCTGAAGGGGTTTGTGTTGAGTTGTTTAGAAACAATCATAGGCATTGTGCCTCTCGGGTCCGAGGGCAGGTTCTGTGGGATTCTAGGGGTCATGAGCCCCTATAGTTGTATTTCTGGGATGAGATGACGAAACAATTAAAATATCTCCATGTAAAACAAATCCGTCAACATTGTGTATAAATGAGTGCTGTGTGTGTTCACGCCACTTCATTTCTTGACTTTGAAAAACTGTGTTTTGTAGATGATATAACCATAAATCACCAGAAAAAGTGAACACGTAGGCCTGGTATCTGCATGCTTTCCATGTGAGGTTTCCAGGGACTTTTGCAGTCATGCATGTTTTTTGCATGACTGCAAACTGATGATGGGACAGGATTGACAGAAATGAACGCGCGGGAACAAGCCACTCACGGAGCGAGATTCATCAGAACCAGCTGCAAGCTGCTAGAGGTGGCTCTACCGGATCCGTATTTTATAGAGCCGTACGCATTTGATATTAAAGAAAATTAGCGACAGGAGCAACGAGTGTTGAAACTACGAAGAATGAGATCTGAACCATCCCGATGTCTTTAAATACCCAATTAAATAATTTAAAAATGAATAAAGTGCCACAAATCAACCTTACTGAAGATTCCTCAGCATCACCAAGTCGCCGGCATTGACAGAGGAGACCCGGGTTTCACCCCCGTTGGCATCACTTTTGTTAGCGTTGGGATTGGATCTCCGGGCAATTGAGAGAACGCTGCAGGAAACACAGTACCTGTTGAAAGGACTAGCCAGCCTTGAGATGAAGATGCCTGCGACCCCCGGAGGCAAATATGAGAAATACCCTGTCCTCCACGGTAAGAGATGGGAGAAATACCCTGTCCTCCTCAGTAAGAGATGGGAGAAATACCCTGTCCTCCACGGTAAGAGATAGGAGAAATACC
>JAOVYW010002126.1:0-13222 GCA_025775045.1 Hiodon tergisus
CCCCCCCCCCCCCCCCCCCCCCCCCCCCCCCCCCCCCCCCCCCCCCCCCCCCCCCCCCCCCCCCCCCCCCGTGCTTTTGACCCACATGCTTTGAAGTGGTTCACAAATCAGGAAACGATGTGGACAATTAGCTTTTTTCCTTTGGCCACAAGCAACCAAGCTGCTCCAAATCTGGCCAATTGACCGCATTTATCTTAACTCCCTGGACTCTTGTGCAAACAACTACAGTAGAAGCTGCCATCCAAACGAACACCCTAAAAGGTGAATCAGATGAACCACTCCCAGAGCACAGGAATTTTCCTCATCCATTTTACCTGTTGGACAATGCCCGGCACCTCTAGATCTAAGAGGAGACCAGAAGTGACAATTGGCAGCACAGACAGCTCCAGAGTAATACCCTACCCCGGTCCCGCTGAAGCAGGCATTTAAGCATGATCAGGAGAGCGGACAGGGTCACTCGATTTATCCACGACAGCGCCTGGCTGATTTACTCCTCTGCGATCCTGCGTCGTTGGGGGGTGGGGTGGGGGCGAGATCCGCGGCGCTCCCACGGTGCTTCATAAACAGGGTAATTACGACTCCGGCACGGGAGCACGGACGTTGGTGCCCGTCCTTGGCCGGCCGTAAAAAAACAGAAGACCAGACAGGGGGCCGTTAATTTACGGCCTGCATTAGCGCTGAAACGAGGCCTGAGCTGGTGGGGCCTATGATTTCTCTTTGTGAAAACCAATTAGTGGTAGCACACTTGGCGTGACACGTCTCTAAAATAAAATCAAAAAGAAACTACGGACAACGGGCAGCACATAAACCACGGCCAAAGGGAAAACGCAACGTAAAAAAATAAAATAAATAAAGAATACAATATATTAAGACTGACTGGGAAATGCAGCTGCTGTCTTGCGAGTGATAAATGATCGGCAGGAAAGCGAGCGAAATAAAAAAAAAGTGACAGCCTTGTAACAAGCGGAATCAAATGTGAAAGCGGCGCGACGGCGGCTGCCAAAGCCACGGTCACGTGCGGATTTTCTAAGCGCCGCTTTGCTTTCCGCTGGGTAAGAAACGCAGGGAGGCGGAGCCGCCCGCAAGCTGCTGGAGAGAGATAGGAGAGAAACGCAGAACAGCCGAAGAGCGGTTTCTTTTAGCGTTTTAGCATAAAAGTCCCCAGGAGTGCTGGGGAGGACGGTGGCCCTTCGAGTGACGCGGGCTGGCGTCACCGCTGACGGGCCGCTCCACACCAGCACAGGGTCCTTACGCATGCGTGACATTCAATAGTGGTCCAACCGGAAGGGGCCACCATGCAGACTTCTTAACTTCCTCCTCGTTATACATCTCAGAGCGCCAGAACCAGAAGTCAACCAGATCTTTCGAACGGAGTGGAACGCTTTAACGCCGAACACCCTCTGTGTCAGGGCCCTTTCAGCCTGAACCATTCCCGGGGTTTTGTGTGTCCTAATCGACGTCGGCCATCTGCACTTCCACGGCTGCCAATTCAGCCCTTATAAGCGTCATTGGCTCTGTGGATAAACGGGCCAGCTTCAGCCATTCGCAGACGTCCCCCGCGCTCCGCGAGGACGTGATAAAGCCCTTGCGTCGGGCCGCTGCACCCGAGCCAGGGTCGTTGGGGTCCAGGGGGCTAACAGGGAAAGATTCCAAGACGGGGCCCGCCTGCCGCCCCCAGTGGACACGACAGCACGCCTTCGGCAGTTTAAGCTCCTGTCACGACAAGTCCCCAAAGACAAACCGAGAAGGAGCGACGAGGAACAGGGAGATGATTCACCCACCTCTTGGCATTTCCAATTGCCAAGTAATTCAGTCTTAAATAGTCATATCCATTACCGAACCAGCGCTTGCAGATGATTTAGCTTTCTGTTGTGTCGATATGAGGCAAAAACATGAAACATGAGCCATTGTGCCAATAACAGAACTGCCAAGATCTTTCAGGTGTTGGCTGAGGCTTTGTAGCCAATAGTGAACGATAATAGCAAAGGTGTTAAAAGAAAGTGTCAGAAGAATGTTCCGGAAACGGCAACAAAATAGAGTAATAAAGACATGAATAAAAATAAATAATACCAGGAACAAACAGTAAAAACCTTTAAGGCCGGCTGCAACACCTTTCACCATCTTTTGTAGGCTATTTCCCTTCTCTTTTTGGAGTTACCTTTTCAAAACTGACAGAATGGCTTGACACCAGACTGATATGAGAACGTCAGCATTGTGTAACTGTGAGGGGGGCGCACTTCATTACAGCAGTTTTCTTCTTTTCTTTTAACACAAAGGAAAATGAAGTTCAGCTGTAGGCTAATTGCGACAGCATGTTAAACCACTGCAGGGCAAATCTATTACACAACAACAATAGGCAGAGATATGGGCTCATAAGGTCTCCGTTCAGACAACTGGACAGGGTCAGAGAACAGGTCAACTCCTGACGTGGGTCACGTCTCCAGCTCCGCCGGCCTCACTGCGCCCTGCCTCTTCCGGCGGTGCTGTCCGATTACAACCTCAGCACCGGGCGTGACCCGGGAAGACGGTGGTTACTAGCATACTACTGCATACCCTGCCCTGACCGAGACAAAAAAGGCCTAAACCCCTCGGCAGGTTAAAATTGCTTTGGGTGGGATCAAGCAGTGACGCCGTGTTAGAGAGAGAAGAGACTGTTGGAATGATGTAATCCTTTTCATCTATATTACAGTCATTCCATTTTTTTTCTCTAGCTCCCACAGAGAAAAAACACATCACTGTGTGCGGCAGCAAATAAATAATTTTGCCATAAATAACTACACAATGCAAGCCTTGACCGCATTAGACAGTGCAGATACTCGAACCGAGCCCAACAGGCTCAGATGCTCAATGTTAGGCCAGGCCTAATTTTGAGTCTACGCCTAGCTAACGCAGACTTAACTTTAAGCTGTACTTCAAGATATAAACAGATATAAACAGTATAATGTAACATTAACCAACCCCATAACTAATGGCATCAAAGATGTCCAAAATAGCCACTGTTTTCTTCTTTTATTGAGTTTTTTTCTAAACGGTAGTAGCTAACTAACTGTAGCTAACTATCATGATAGCTAATGCGCCAATGTTAGTGATGTAAGCTTATTTTGGTTTGTTTGACATTAGGTTCTAGCTTTTCTCTATTGATTTTTTCAAATTGTCTCTAACTCTTTGTGCAGTAGAGGGGGCTGGGTTATTGCCGGTTGTCCGCACTCGAGTTAGCTGTGACGCTCATCGTCCTCATTGTTTTGCTAGGAAGTCTCCAATTGAAAGCAGTTATTTTTGTTTGTCAGGTATAACTAGGTTACTAAGCAACTATTGTTTTCTACCCTCCATGCGTTGCCAAGAATGCAAGGTGAGGCGTAAATGTTTTGGAAGTATTTGGGCTCAGGTCGGGTCAGGTTTCAATTGCCAGAACAATTCGGACCAAGGTAAGGTCAGGTTTTAATGTCATAGGCTTGGATCATACTTGTGCAGGGCTCCACAGTTTAATCCAAATATTTTTAAAGCCATTTCATGCAACTATGACGAGCATTGTAACCCATCTGATTTCTATTACTTACAGTACTCAATAATTCTACTGTGACATCTTGTATAAATGTATAAATCAAGATTCTATTAATGTGCTCCTTCAGGCAGCGGTGTATGCAAACACCAATTAAACGCTTTCTGAGCTTCACTTCCCTCCAAAGCAGCACAGTTGTGGTGAAAGCACTTGCCCATAGCCTAAAGGCTGCGATATTCAATTACAAGCGAGTGGCAGAAAACGCATAGGGTTCTAGTTCTATTAATTTTGTCTCTCGATACAAGAGATGGTCCTATTGCGACCGACCTTACCTTTGTCGACCACAGCGTTCTCCTCCGTCACTCTGGTGATGTACATGTCCGGGGCCACACAGAAGTCACTGGCAGTCTGGGGTGGGGGGGGGGGGGGGGATGACAAAACAGGCAAAGAATGTTGGTCCAATGCTTCCGGAAAAAAACCCCGGATAAAATAAGAACTAGATCCGTCGTCTCTTTAGGGGGAAAAAGGAAATGACAGCTACAGTGGAGGCTCAGATCGTGGGGTCAAACAGCTTGAAGGGACTTATGCAAATCAGCTGTCAAAGTGGAGGACAGAGCTGGGGAGAGGGCAGCCATTTTGAAGTCAAAACTGAGTGAATTCTAAACTTCAAAAGAGACAGAGAAATGACATAAATGAAATGAAATGGAATCTGGGAGAAGATGAATGTCACAGACAGACTTGAGAAATGTTAATTCAACAGAATTTTTTGGCAAACTACCTTCCTTCTAACATTGAGACTACGCCTTACACTGTTTCATTGAGGCTAAGGCCCAAATGTCAGAAAAGCCAAATCAAACTAAACTTATTGATAATAAAACAATAGTGTTTATTAAAATATGATTTGACTGCAAACACCTTTGCGTCATCCATAAGCCAGCAGTATGCGTGTCTAGCACTCTGAGAGAAACCGGGTCAACACAGGCCTCAGTGGACCACTCTTACATCAGACCGTGCTAGTCTTTCATCAGCATCACTAAGGCTCACAGCCTATTCCTACACACCTCACCCCAACACTTCTTCATTAAAAATACAGTATCCCCAAACACAGGAGTGCAGTCACATAGCGTCCCAACCTCATTTTTTGCGTACTCAACATCTTGACACTGGCTGAGTAGCTGACCGACCGCAGTATTTCAATGAGGGCTTTGCATAGACACAGAATGGGGGACGGCAGTCCATTGGGAGACCTTGATTTTCTGCCGCATCGCGGTGCGTCCCTTAAGAAACGTGGACCATAAGTTCCCACCAGGCTACCCTCACTGCATTGCTAGGGCATAAATCCCTCTGGGAATTATCCCAGTATGGGCAATGGCTAAATGCCAGGACAGCGTTGACAAACCGAAGCGAGCTGTACTAATATTTTAAATACAAGTGTCCAACTGATGGCTCTCCCAATGGAGATCCCAATGTACAACGCAGTGCTACAAAGTCTTGCTGTTTACCCCTTTCTGCTAATTAGACTCACCCGGTTCTCACGCTGGTTTTTCTGGAGCCTGACTCATTTATTACCATCTTATTGGTTTGACGTCCTGTCTGATTTAGGATGTATGTAAGTATTCATCGTAGAGCACAATACCAAACTCACTAAATCAAATGAGAAACTTGCATCGGAATATCAAAATCTAATTACAAATTACTGGGAGAGCTCCGTGCTCATTTAGGGCGCTCCCGAATAGCGATATAGAGAAAAGATTAAATTATTACTGAAATAGGCGAGCGTGGATTTATTGTGTGAGAAAAATGCCTGGCGACAGTTCCCCTAAAAACACGATTCAAGTTCGCATGCTTGCAGACTTAACGAGAAGTACGTTGCAGGATAGGGGAACGTTAATTACGCAAAGTCAGGCGAAACAAACAAAACTTACAGATAACGCCCGTCCCAACGTCATTTGTGCTCAGGAGTTGCGGTGGCTAATCTGAAGACACACTGCTGGCCACGACTGATATGGAGGGCCGAACGGTCGCTCCGCCGCTACATTAATAAGCTTTAGGGATATAATGATACTGCGGGAATGTGACGGCAGCAGACGCGACACGGTCAATATCTAACAGCGCAAATGTAAAAGAAAAAAAGTGTAAATTGTCCAAGGAATAAAAGGATAACCCTTGAAAGCTGCTCCGCGTCAGGAAAGGAAGGAGAGGTTGCACAAGGCAGAGCACAGCGCTCCTAAAAAACTATCAACGTTAGTAAAAACATGAATCGTTTACAAAATCAGTCAGGGTCAATGATATGCGGGGGGGGGGAGGAGCACAGTTTACGAACGCAATTCATGTTAACTTCCTCAAAATAAGAACACAGGAAATGTGAATGTGTCAGCTGATTAAAGCGGTTCCCGATTCTGGTTTCCAAACGTCTGGTACGAGTAGGTTGAATTCAAATTGTAGCGGTTCACGTTGAACGATGGTTTTCGCACGTCATCAGGATTTTCTTCATTTTATTTCTTTATTTGTTAAATGATAACCCTTTTGGGATAGTATCAAGTGTAAATCAATACTCAGACTTAACTATAACAACACATTTGTATGAATGGAACTTGGGGAACTGAACTGTGCTTCAGGTTGGCAGCAGGACTAATTAAAGCGTACATTCTCTCCTGCTTGGGCATTGGCACTCACCGCAGAAACAGCCAGCTCAAGACCCAGGGATGCCCAGCTGATGATCAGGGTGAACACGCCCAGCAAACAGACACTGCAGAAGAAGAGGAAACACGGTTAGACCAAACCCAGGAGAAGCCACTCTGTGGTCGCAGTGGACTTGTGAAAGGCCCCAGGACCACACACAGACCCGGAATGACATCATCAGAGGGGTACATTTAAAAAAAATCAGAGGAGTGACGTCAATGGCCGGGCCCAGTTCTAAATATGAGAGAGCCAGAAAAAAACATTGGGTTATTGTCATTAATGTGGTTCTCCAAATTATAAATATGTCCTACTAGGCCAAAGCCTTTGTGCCACCTACAGTCTAAGGACTAAGTCAGTGAACGCCTTCATCAACTTCCTAGCCTCCTTGGAGTGCCACAAAACATTTTCCAGCCCCAGGGCAAAGGCAGAGTGATAGGCGCATGTAGGAGTGATACCTTGCTTGTTAGCGTCCAATAACTTTGTATGGGACGACCACAGCTGACGGTGGGCTGCCACTTGTCAAGCCTAGTTCCTGTCCGTTGCCGGGCTGATCAGCTTCGATGTTTTAAGCAGCGTCATGATCAGCTGGCCCAGCTGGTCAGGGTCAAGCCAACTGACAGCCAAAGCCATTATTTTGGCTCGGTAAGCCACACCAATGTTTGGACGCGACGCGGAACTCTCGGAGAGAGCGAGAGACGCATCGCTTCTGCATCGCGCAGGTTTGTAGAGAACGTCGCTGGACTGCGCGACTGCAAGGGCGGAGGCTGAGAGCTGACAAGAGGGCTGCATCTCCCACCCAAAACCAGGCTGAATGAAGGTAGCGTCAGCCACCGCCAAGGGCTGTGTAGGGCCTATGTCTGTTACCTGAAAGTCAGGTTGCGTCGCACAGATCTAAGTTAGCCAACCAAGATCCGCTGTGCAAGTACCAAAAGTCATGAAAAGGCGAGTACACTGCAGCACACCTACAGCCAAATTATGAAATACGCCAGCTGTATATAAGCTGTGCCAGAGCCCTGCAAACAGCCAAAACAGCCACATTACTGATACCTAGTTTCCTACGGAAAAAACTATTTTGTACAAAAAGCAAGGAACATCCTTTAATAATAATAATAACAATAATAGTATATTTTCTAAATTGGATAAATCTGCACACAGTAGAATGGCACAACACACATCACTGGGTCAGGTTCTGGATATATTTGCTTTACACAAAGAATCTCTAAATAAATGAGAAACCAAGAATTACGTTCGGTGACCTGAAACCGCAGATTAATGATTTTTTTCCAAAATCTAACTAGAGGGTTCCTTGAAAATGGTAGAATGAATGCCGTCTACTTGATTTAAAACATCCTGGGAGTAAGTGAGTAAATAAAAATAAATAAAATCCCTTAAACCTTGAATTTCACCTCTCTACGCCTGCAGGGGCTTGCGCCCTTTCCCTCTCCGGTGGGAGACGGTTCACAATCTGTCTCCGGGGAGGTTGAGCGGTGACCTGAGCGTAATTCACTGGGGATAAGTAAAGTCACTAAGTGCATTAGCGGGTTAAAGACTGGCGTCTACAGCAGGGTGTTCCGTGCCGAGCTCACGTGAAAACGAGAGAACCCCGGGTAACCCCGCGGACGGACGCAGAACTAAACAGATGCTGCCGGATTGAAGGAAGCTGAAGGACGCACAGGCAGCTCATCTGTCCGTAGCGGCTCGCAGCCATCAGATTATATACGCTGGTGTATTAAAAGTGGCGGTATTTTGAGCGCTAGATTTAGGACAGATTTTAATTACTGCAACTCTGTTTAAAGGAGCTGTGACAACTCAGCCCTCGCTGCAGTGTGGCGTCTCCATGGTATAATCGCTTGGCCAGGGGGTGGGGGGGGCAGCGCCCAATCAATGCAATTTGTGACGGTGGTCCGGAACACATCCGCACAAAGAGCGGAAGGGCTTTTGACAGAGGGGAAAAAGGTAGAGATATCCTTCAATCAAACGGGCATGGCTGAAGTACAGACGGTTTTGTCCCGAGACCCGTTTAGACGAGACGCGACGTCACTCATCTCATCAGCGGCAATCAGCAAGCTCCCCTAATTCCACCACTGAAAGCCGCTGCGCTCTTCAATCAGCGGCGATGACGAGAGAGAGACTCCTTCTCGCTTCCTGTGCAACGTGCAGCAGTTATGCGCTCGGCTCGCCGAAGCCTCGGCCAATCAGAATGAGCTGCAACTGACAGTTTGACGCGCAGCCGGACACCCTAATCGATTGCGGAGAGGCTGCTGGGAGGAAACCCAGGTTGGGTTTAAAAATGCCCCTCTGCATTTCATAGCACTCAACAGGGCCGGCACCACCCCTAGGGGTCGCTGCGGCTCGAAGCGGACAGCAAGCCCAGGGGATCCCTGGCAGCTCTGGGGTAGTGGCACCCGTGCGCCCGGCCTGCTGTCAAACACTCAAATAAAGTAAGCCCAGAATGAAATGAGGCAGACTCATCTCCTGGGTGCTCTGTGACTCATCGCCGAGCGACAGACTCGCCCTCTGGTGACCTATATTCCCATTTCTCCGCTACGCCGAACGGCATGCTCAACGCAACCACAACGCACGTTGTATAACATTATATAAAAGATTATGAAGTGGAGGCTAATGCGCCTGGGTCATAAATCACATTAGCAAAGACGGCTGCTAAGCTCCATTACTGGCGAAAAACGAAGATTGAATGCAGCGGACTCATCGTACGTTATACGGTTATACAGTTTTCCCATCAGGATGGTATGACATACAGGGGGAAAAAAAACATAAATCACGATTGTTTCTCGTACATTTACACAACCTATAATGAGATCAGAAATAAAAGGGGCTAAAGGAACAATGTTGCATGGAAGGCACAATTTAGCATCCACAAAATGATCCGTGGCTACTTTTACTGTTTTCACTGACTGACAAACCAGATGCGGAGTTAGGCATCCAACGACAGCAACCAACCAACCTAAACAGATGTGGTAAGAGGGATGTTATGACCGCTTTCCGGCCGGCCAGTCAATCTGGAGATGTGTTCGCCAGCAGGCCCCCAGCTCAGAATGCGCCCACTTACCCAATCAGGGTCCCCTTCGAGTTGCGTATGAGTCCGAACAGCACCAGCAGGCAGATGAGCACGTCGAACAGCAGCAGGCCCAGGTAAGCCAGCCACCTGGCGGAAGGACAAAACCAGGACACGTCGTCATTTCTACTGGACCCCGAGAGCGCTCCCTTCCCAACAGGCATTGCAATGCTGTGGCAAATTTGTCGAACGCATTCACAGTCTGCTCCGTCAGTGGCCAAGCATAACAGCGGGTCCCTTCAGCAGCAGGAGCTGGGGAATCAAGATGCTATCCAGACAGATGTGCAGTCTAGACCGACAGACACAAGCTCCTGCATTGCAGAAGTGACACGTTTAACATTTGTGGTAGGGGGGGGGGGGGGGGGTACACGTCAGCCAATCCGATTGCCAGGATATTTCCCATTCTTTGAGGTTCTCCTCGCTGCCTTCATCAAGGACGAAGGAAATCGGGAGTAGCAGGAATCACTGCCGAATTGGTCATAAAACCAAAAATGATTCAGCCCCGTACTAAGGAGCAGGACCGGATATGAACCCTAGGGTGGAGTTTGGGACAACTTCCTTTGCAATGTGCCAATATTAAGAGACCTATTATGGACTAAGTTACAAAACAATTTCTGCATTTGACAACACATATGACAAAGTGCCAACATTTTCACGGTCTTCAATTCAGGTTACGCATGGTGTTGCCACAAGTAAACATGACCACTTATCAAAGACTCTCGGGGAAAACGGTAACAAAACACTTTGCAGTTCATTTTTTTATGGGAAACGCCCCAACCCTAACCCAGACCCAAACCAAAGGAAAAACCTTGGCCTTAACAGCTACAGTCCCGAGCGTCACACACTCACCTGTACCAGTCGTACAACTCGACCTTGACGGCCAGGTCTTCCAGGGAGATGTCGGCGTTGCGCCAGAACGGTATCTCCGTCATCTGCCCCACCAGCTCGCCCAGCTGACCCTGGAGCTTCTGGACGATGGACAGGTAGTCTGTGTGCTTGGTGTACTGGTTCTCCAGCTTCTGCAGACCATCCTCCACGGTCTGGTTCAGCGAGGAGGTGCTGTCTGACACCTGCACGCACACAGAGGTAAATCCACTGCAAGCGGACCCTTTTCACATTACAACGTCACGCTCCGACGGGTTGTATGCTTTGGACTCAATGACCCTATTAACTTTTACATGATTTAGGGCCCCGGAGTCTGACGTTATGAATGCTAAGCCTCAGCGGAAAGTCTAAAGAAAACCGCCGTTGAAAGAAACGGGACTCTTTATACCTTTATTTTCAAATGCCATTTCTCTACGAGTCCACATAAATCATCATCATCATAAATTAGCCTCTGAAATCCCGTACTTAAATAGCAACTAGGCCTCGCAGTTTTGTCCGTCCTCCATGCATACTCCCATTTAGGTCATTCGAACAAATATAACAGAAAGGAACACCAACAAGCATTTCGGAATGACACTAATAACTGCACTGTATTCCCTATGCTATGGAGGAAGTATTGCTCACTCCTGGGAGAAACTCAGCTGACCTTCTTTGCGGTCCATTCAATGCAAGTGCAAGTTGACCGTGTTAAATCGCTGGTGGGGTCCATAACCTACACAAAGACTAGCTCATCCATTATGCAGAAAGACCAATCCGGTGTACTTTTTTGAGGAGCACGCCCTTCCAAGGGAGCTGAAGGGCGAGCGGGTACACAGTTGGGTCTGAGGAGGAGGGCCTTACCAGTTTCTGCACTCCTGCAACCGTGCGGTTTGCGTGCCGGAGAGAGTACGTGAGCCGGTTGACTCCGTCGCAGGTCTCGCCGTTCCCATAGAAACCCACGGCAATGCCGGCGCTGAAGAAAGGCATGGTCAGAGAAAGGGAGAGAGAGAGAGAAAGAGAGACAGACTGAGAAGACTGTGAAAGGAGGCAGAGGTCCCTGACCCCGGTGATGCCAACCTAGTATTTGCGAACTGGGTTAGGCTGGTTACACCAAAGCAGCAGCAACTGAGTTCCCACAGACAGCTTGTTGGGGGCGGGGCTCAACCTTCAATCATGGGAACAGAGGATTATAGGAAGGGGATCTGAGGCAGAAGATAAACCGTCTGGGATAGCAGAGGCTTGGGAAACACTAGCCCCAGGACAAAAAAACAACAAAAAAAATAGTTTATTGGCCCTTTGAAGCATAGAGATTCTACATAAAAGAGCTTTGGGGGTCTTCAGTGTACTTTAAGCAAGATCTTGTTAAACTTTTGACTGAAACATTCCAATAGACATGAGGCCACTTTGCTACGCTAAGCGTCTAACTGGTTACATTGGCCCGCTAGTTAAAAGATCAGTGCTTACACCCTAAACCACCTGCACAATCCCCGCTTACTCAATGCCTTACTACCAGGTCTAATGCATCTAACCATACAAGTGGAAGATAATTCAATGTTAAATCAATATAGATAAGCTAATTTGTTCCGAATGAATGTGAAAAGCTATGAGACTCACAACTGAGCCCGTCAGTTCGATGCTAACACTATACATTAACGAATCCCAGGGCTCTGAAATTTGAGATCAGTGGTGACTAGAGTGACTAGAATCACATTTCCCCAGCAAAAATTTTATTTTTATTTTTGATTAACAGTCTCGTCCATGCATCGCCGGAGTCTGGTCACCGAGGCGGGACTCCCAAAAGGCCGGGTCCCGTTTCACAAATGCGTCCGCTTGATGAGGCCGGGACTCAAGGTCAGCCGACGGCCTGGTAACAATCACAGACACGGGACATCCCTGAACGCCGCGGCAGAGCACCGGTGACGGATCCCCCCCCCTCCCCTCGGAGACGTTGCTTTGAAGTCGTCTGTATGGGTGGGGGGGGGGGGGAATTCCTTGATGCTTCGAAACGAACTGATGCTCTCCACCTTCCACTACACGAGAATGCGCCTCCGGACAGGCGGACATCAGTAGGCAGGCGTCCCTACACGGCGGACATCCTCTCTATGCAGCAGTTCAGCGAATCCAGGCTGACCAACACAGCGACACCTGTTTCCATCACGGTAATTTAACAAAAGAAGGCTCGGACCAGGTGCCGTGCGGGGTGGGGGGAGCGAGTAGGAAGTAGGCTCTCCAACAAACGATCACCATGATCACCGATTCATAGGCTGCCCCCAGCGATGACCTTTTCCTGGGTTCACCGTCATCACGACAGCAGAGACCGGATTACGTGGAGTGCAAGGCATGTGTGACTAAACTGCTGCCCGCAGGGCGGCTTGGCTTTCCGAGTGGGTGTCACAAAATGCAGTTTCAGAACGATTTCTACCAAAAGCCTCATGCAGAAACTGCATCTAACATTCGTGCTCCATTCGTAATCGACTCCAATTCCATTTCCATGGCAACCTGCTCCTGGAACCAGTCAAGGCTGCTCAAGAAAGGGAATTCTCTTCAAAATCCCAAATGCAACTTATGTGGTAAGCTTTCACCACAGTATATGACAACACAAGTCAACACAAGTCATAAGTACGTCATCTGAAAAGAAAAAAAACCTAGTCTATAAATCCCAATCCTGGGCATCATCTCGCTGGCAGTCTAGACTGCGCGTGAAATGTTACAGACACGTCCTCCCCTGCCTCTTTATCCCCTGAATAACTGAAATTGGCATGACGACGTGCCCAATTCTATGGTACGGAGATGGGCAGCTACGGTCCTGACAGGATAGAGGCCTACAGGTTTTAGAGCAGCTTTTTCAATTAGCAAACAGCTTTACCGGGAGCAACAGGACATGTTTTTACCTGCGCGAATCACAGCTAGAGTTAAATAGCTAAGGCTTTGGGTGGGCGGGGCTTATGTTACAGACTTTCTGCACTTGACCTTCAGTGAACCCAGGCCATTGGAGAAAGGCTTCTTTGAGTCACCGAAAAGGAGCTGCTCCTCCACAGGGCTTTGCAGAAGACCGCAGATTGCCTCTAGAGGGGGGGGGGGGGGGGGGGGGGGGGGGGGGG
>JAOVYW010002126.1:15847-35420 GCA_025775045.1 Hiodon tergisus
ACCTTCAACAAATACCTTGGCACTGGCCAAAGTGGACAGTGACAGAAATGCAATGAAGTTTGAGCACAACGTTTGAGAAAGATGAGGAGTGGAGCCGCTTTTTTTCAGCAAATATATGCAAAATCCTGTAAGCAGTTAGCTGGGCAAATCACTTGGCGATCTGTTAAAACCTCAAGGAAAGCTGTCATTACTTTGTTGCCAAAACTGTACGTACACTTGAGCATGATGTGTACACCAACAACGCTTCCATAATTTACAGCGCGAACTGGCTTATAATCCAAGAGAATCGCTAATTAGCTACTGCGCTGAGCGACGCGCCGGCTCTGTGATAAAATGATCAGCATGCGTCAGCGGGGATCATTACTGCAGGCCAGGTGACCAGCTTTCGGGTCTGGCCCTATACAAGTTACAGTGCCAAGCAGACAGAAAACGGAGAACGACTGCAATGCTAAACCTTTCTGCGATAATCCTCCATCATCGCCCGTCACCGCAACAAAAGTCGAACTGACGCTGAAATCTAAATAGAACTGACCATAAGGCAAACAAAAAACACTAATAAATGTTGACACCATCATCTTAGCCGTTGGCAAAGGCGCCACTTAACTATTATTTTAAATGACTTGATTTGTGGGTTGATCTGACTTAACTTATTTTAATGACAGAGCCAGAGAGAGAAGACTTCCTGAGATTCACATGGGAACTGAAAGAGGAAGCAGGCACATTCAGTACAGTCTATACCGCACCATCCAATCCAATCTTCCGTCTCTGCCCATTTCCTATATTAAAACAGATCACGCCAAGACCAAAACCCAGAAATTAGTGTCTGACACAAATCCACCCTCCCACAACTGCTTAACACCGTTCACAGAGTCCACCATACAGGAATTTAACCATCCCCGCACTTTATTGAACTCTTGTAACCAACTGCAATTTTTTTCCCCCCACGGGAAACTCTGCTTGTAGGTTTACTTGTAATTCAAGCCATTTGAGTTGTAGTGGCTGAGCAGACTCCGTGTTAAGTAGAAGTGTTCTTCTCACCCTCTCAGACGAGAGGGCAGCACGGTTGGCAATTCCCATAAATCCGCAGACTACTGGGCTGATTTGCGGCGCCACAGTCTCACAAGAGGTTGCGGGGCAATTAAATTAACTAACCTTATCTTGATAACAGCGGGGGGATCCGACCCTCTCGGGAATATCTCGTTACTTGGGGATTTGAAGAGATGGCCCTCCTCGTTACTCAAAATTAGGCAAAAAATAAATAAATCAATAATGGATCTTCAAGGGGCAGACCTTGATTTCCTATCCCATTGAATGGTTTAAAAAAATAAAAAAATAAAAATTCGGACACGGGGACAGATAGCTAACCATCGCAGATGGCTCATAGCAGGCGAACACTACCTCTTTCATTGAAGTGAAGTGAATTTATATCAGAACACAGGAAAAGTGGAATTTAATCCAGGTAAATAGTGGAACCAATTTGGGCTCGTATATGATTTGGACATTGTGATGGCAAATTAAGCAAAAATAAACATTGTTTAATGCATTTTCAGTGTATTTTTTTCTATCTTTCCTTTTAACGTTATTCCACATCAAGGCATGAATCGGGGACTGTGGTCACATGACGACTGAGGCAAGCTGGAGTCTGGAGGAGTTGCATCACCGAGGGAACCAGGCTATTGAACATTGGGCCCCGTCCCCAATTAAACCCAAACTCTACTGCTAACTAGTCGCGCGGATCACCGTTTTTGGTTCATAACCGTTTGGTCCCAGGGGTCACAAGTCTTACTATATGCAAAAATTGCAACTTTTTTATTAGTTGTTGTTTTAATCCATGGTTTTAATTTCCTCCCACTTCCTGTTGTCACTCTCATTCAGATTTTTTTATTTTTAAGTAGTATCAGTTAGCCCCTGAGCACAATACCATGCGTAAAAATTAGCATGAGAGGGTTAACTCCTACAAAACGTCAACAAAGCCACAACATGAGAAACAGGCTGGCCACGTTATGAGTCTCATTGGGGATATTTCCCACATTCTGCGACTGCCAGCAATTGTAGTAAATTGTGATGGGCCGTCTTCATATTGCCAAGACTAAGCCACATCGCAAGGTGGTTATTACAACAAGCTGAAGGTCTTCAGTAAATTGGTCAAATTGGTCGTTTTCTACTGTATTAAACCCTGCATTCAAAGAATAATGATATTTATGGGTTTTTTAAATGCAGTGCAAACAATTGAGACTAAAAAAACCCCCCAGAACAATAATCACCTGGACCTGGCTCTCATTACATTTTCATATGGCTTTGGCTAGGGAGGCTCAAAACCTCCCCTTTTTCCCACCAACTCACAACAACATACAAGTCAAATATCACGTTTTGGAACCACAAGTAGATAGATTCAAGTGACATTCATTTGTCATAAACATTTAGTTATCGAGATGTAAAAAAAAAAAGAAAGAATGACCGTTTCCTTGCGATAATATTCCAGGAGAAACGCAATATAAATTTCAAATACAATGGATGTGTATGTGTGTAATGTGTGTGTGGTGCGCTCAGAAACAATGTGTTTTAACAACGGATTCAGTAGTTTGTTGAGTGCTTTATTCGTGTCTTAGTTACGCTGGAACCTCTTACACGGCAGAAAATATTGACGTGTCATATCCTGCTTGCCGGAAAAGCATCCAGTTCTTATCACAAAAAAAAAGTGTTCTGCCTCAGTTGAATTCGGGAAAAAAAAAAATCACTTTGTCATTACATGCCATAACTCATTGAGCCAATAAAACATTAGTAACATGGACCTTATATAAAAAAAATAAAAAAAATATCCTCCATATCCTTAATCCGTCAAGAAATGATTTTGTCATTGCTTCATAAACCCATTAAGGGAAAAACCGGTGTAAGACCTGATGAAAACGCATTAAGCACAAAGCCAGCAGTAACGTACCCATACAGACACAGCCATCTGTTCCAAGACTCTCACGCAGCAGACATTTACACTGCCATGGTGAACGCGACATTGACAATACTGCTCGACAAAAGTGGGGGGTGTCAGTACGTAATCTCGCCTTTTAAAATTAACTTTGGTCCAGAGCTTTTCAGGCTTTCAGCATTACAGAAATCAGCCCCCTCCCCCACTTTATTCCCCAAACAAAGGACCCCCCCAGTCTTATTATTATTATTCCTTCGTTTGGCTGACTCCCCGAACCCACGGTGGCTTGGTGCCACCGCTCAATGAGAAGGTGAGGTTTTCTGAGCTCCGAGCAGGCGGCTTACAGAATGCTTCAGGGAGATTTGTAGCTTTGCCCCGCTGATGAAATCCTTCTGTTTTTATCCCCACCCACCTCCTTAGCGAGTTTTAGTGCTGCTGTTGCGAACGCACACTAAAGGACCCAAAGATGGCCTAAGAAGAACTAAAACCAATATATCGACGCACCATTGTACATTTGCAATTAAATAAAAAAGGGGATTATTTCTACAAATACCAACTTCTTGCAACAGCAGTTCTGTATTGGGGCTGCAGCACGTTCCTACTGACGCAATATCCTGCCCTTCTAAAGCGAAACGCACAAATCCAACCCCACAATGCATTTAGATTTTTTTTTTTTTTATTTGTGCTGAATGAAGAACATGAGATCCGTGAGCCTGGGAAGGGGAGACAAAGCCCAGCTTAACCGTTTAAAAACAAAAGGGCGTAACAAAGGAGAAGCATTAGAATATCCGGCAGACCCTCATTCGGACGAAACGTTCAGCATCGCAGCAAACGTGGAGCGGATGGATTGTGGCCCGCCCCACTTCATTCCTGCGCATTAGCGGCGCCTTTGTCGACGGCTTTAGACGGATGCCCGGGGTGGGTACGCAGCGCGGCGGCGTGCGCTTTCCTGACCGCGTTCGCAAGAATCAGGGCGACTCGTCAACTGCCTGGTGACCAGAGAGGGGCGCTGCCTGGGCGTGTGCAATCCACTGCCCGTTTAAGGTGGATGGACGGTCACAGCCCTGCCGGGAGCAGCCTGCAAGTCGCTGTGGCCCGGCAGGGCGTCCTCAATGCAACACTGGCTCAACAATACAGCTTCCTGACCCAACAAAGAAAAAGAAAAACATGAATGACACCACAGAGGACCTCCGGGAGTAACGGGGGCATAGCCACTTGGCTTGAGTGAGCGACGTGCGGGACCCTGAAGGACCTCACCTGCAGACCAGAGTGGCGATGATGACGCACCAGGCCGTGCAGCAGCAGTCGGCGTTGGGCTGGTCCTCACTCTTCCGACGTCGGCAGCACAGCCAAAAGGAGTAGAAGAGTAGGACAAGGAGATCCAGGGCCAGGCAGGCCAGTGCCACTCCTCCCAGCAACAGGATGGACTGGAGGAGACAGAGGAAAAGACTCACTCACCCGCTGCAAACGGTTGGCATCTCCCAATCGAGGACCGCTAACAGTGGCCTACAAAATACGCGCATTGGCAGATGTAGATGAAAACCCCAACGGTTGCGACTGAGGAACGTTTCTGTGCCTGAGGAAAAGTTTTCAGTCTGATGCGTTTCCCGAAAAAAAACTATTACGCAACACTGAAACCAAGACCGGGTTAACGGATAAAACGTCAAACATTTTATCACTCAGATGTGTCCGTGTTTTCCTGTTAATTATCTAGAACAGCATGCCTGGGCAGACCTGGAATGAAGCAGAATTTGAAATATAGCCCATCCGGGGAAGATTCTCGCTTCTCTGGAAATAACCTGAAGTAAATGGCTGGTTTGTGTGCTCCAACGTATTCCCGTTGTGGTAACGACTGAATACCGACGCGTCCACTAATACGCTCCTCGCCGGCCGACAGGATCGGATTTACATTGATATCGAACCCGCTAAAAACTGCAGGAGACCATTCGCTTGCAGGAGTAATCGTAAGCAGAGAGCTATTTTTAGGGCTGAGGCAATAGCCCCGTGTCCCACTTGTAGGCAAAAAACTCAAAATGCAAATGACAAAGGCTTTTCAGAGAGCTGGCAAATGACAAAGGCTTTTCAGAGAGCTGGCAGAAGAGAAGCAGATGGGAGAGTCAATCAGGGAATCCACAGCGAACCTTTGCTTAAATTTATGACTTCTCCAGTGGGCTGGGGGACATTACACAAGTTGAAATAATACTTTTTGTTTTTATTCAAACACTATTGCAGATTTCTGTTGTAAATTTCATCAGTGTTGCCGTTCACTTCGACGTATTAAGTTAAATTCTACAAAACAGGTTTAATATTTTAGAACATCTAGCAAGCATCATGAAAGTCTCTCTGAGCACAAATTCACAGCGGTGCGAGACAAGGGCGAGATTTCGCCGAAACCCGTCAAAACTGAAGTCCCGGTTTCGTTTCCGCCGAGATGTTCCAAATCAGACGAGCGACGCCCAAACTGACGATTAATTTCACAAACGCGGGGCTCTGTAATGAGCCTGCTGATTAATATGTCCTCCGCCAACAGCTGAATGCGGAAAAAAATCCCTTCTTCCATGTGACAGATCAGGTATAAAGACGGAGCAGGGCTGATGGTGGGAAAGCAAGCATTCGGGTGGGGCACGCGTCTGAAAGGCCTACATTTAATTTGCCGAGCACGCGCTCGGAACGCTGGTGGATTTTCGATGTAAATGTACTGGAAAGACGATGACCTGACAGCTCAGACAAGATCTTTTTATAGTGCTAAATGAACTTCAAACAAACAAAAAAAAAAAGAAGCCTCTTTGTCAACCATTTAAAAGCCTCTGTAACCCTGTCGTCTGCTCTCCGCAGTCTGTGCAAACGGCGGTCTAGAGGAGCACGTGAGTTCAGCTCCGAGGCATCCGCCCTGTCGATCACACCAATTCAATCATCTGAGAGGGGACCCAGTCTGACTCAGGGGGGGCCCTTGGACCCACACTGCAGTTTGAGACATATAAAGGGCCTTTCTTATTTCAAGCTCAGCCATAAGGGAGTATATATTTACGAAAAAAAAAAAAAAATACCTTGACTAAACACTAAACATAGGTTGACCAAGATGACCATGGAAAGTCAGCACTATCCATTTAAGAGACGTTGACGTTTTTGTTAACGTCGGCAAAAGCAACAAGATGCTCCCATCTGACCAATACTGTCGAGGACTTCCTGCTGGAAGTGCCAAATGTGTTAAAGCATCCGGGGGTCTTCACTACAGATCTTACTAGCACAAACGGGGAGGATGATGTCGTGGTCGAGGCGCACAGGCCGGGCGAGAGGTTCGGAGCTGATCGGGGGGGGGACGTCCCGGAGAGTGAACAGGAAATGCTGGTTTAGCGACGAGCGAGAGAAACCCTGCCTGTTCCTACCCACTCCCAGGCCGGACGGTGCACTGGAGATTGCGTGCCGCCGCTGTGCTCTCCTAGGCACAATCGCTAAATGACTTGACCTGAACCCGGGATGCGGATTCCAGTTCGCAGGGCTCAGCATGCGCTCGGATCAGCATCTTCATCAACTGAGCCACTCGCGAGGCTAAAGTGCGCCACTCGCGAGGCTAAAGTGCATCTCAGAAAAGACCTTTCGTACAAATTAGAGCCAAACGAATCAGCGTTTGAGGGGCATCACAGCTCATGAAGCGCTTGACGGCAATGCTCTAAATACAAAAGCAATGGTTTCCGCATCCGTATCTGGGATGGGGATCAGCTTGCATTTGCCTCGGAGGACCAGGGAGAATAATTAAGGACAGGACCGGACAGGCGAGCCACTGAGATGTCACAGGGAGCGGAATCTGTCATCAGACAATGGAACAAATGCCGTTCTGCGCCTGCACTGGGAAACGGGGAGGCAGCCATCTGGCGGACCGTTGAGGCCCCAAAGGAAACCGGTGTGCCGGCACCTCATACGGGACAGTGCGCAAGTCCAGGCAGGAAATCGCAACCCGCTGCCACTGCTTTGCAGCAACTGTGTGAAGAGCAACATTCCATAAAGGGAATTTAAGGAGTGTGAAAATACCTTGTGTGACAAAAAAACACAAATTTTCAGTCGAATTCAACACAGCAAACCAATATCGCTGCACCGCTGACTAAATCTAGGGCTAGCTACTGGGTCTCTGGCCCAGCGCAGAGCGGGCGCAACCTGGCTTTTCACAGTGCGGCAGAGCGGCCAAAGCGAATGTAGGTCACACGTGAGAAAGCTCGTACTCGGTGCGTTTTCATTCTGGGGCGTATTAGAACAGGCCAGGTCGGGAGGGGTTGTGGACATTTAGTAATTAAAACAGATTTCAATCCAGACGCCAAGACCGCACATACGATTTTCCATTTCTCATTAAACAGGAAAAGGCTGGGTCCCCCCGATTGTATAAATGCACTGTAATGGCTGGGATGTTATCTTAATGGGCCAGGAACTCATAGCCACTCCTAGATCCCCTTCCAGGGCGCAAAACAAAGCTCAATCGCGGCATCTCATCACAGGTTTTGCCAAATCAACTCAGACCCTCCCATCATCTTAAAAATCACATCGTATGAAAAGGCAATACATAATTCACTTCATGTACTAGCAGCACTAGATAAGTGGATCTGCACTAAATAGTTTAATAATAGCTTATTGCAACTGAAAACTGGCAGATAACAGTTGTTCCATCAAAAACACTTAGCACATAAATATCACCAATGTCTTTGGTTTCTGTCCAATACCCAAAAGGATTGTGAGCGGCAAAGCTGGCCCTAAATCCACATCCAACAGCCTTTTTCGACTGAAATAGCCAGCAGAGTCTGATCCATGCGTAAAGCATCGGTAAAGAGGCACAGAATTAAACAGCATCTGAAATGTGCCTCTGAAAGCTATCACAAAATTGACAGATGAGTTGTCGGTCGCTAACAAACTTGGTAGGGAGATAATTCCCCTATGATGACTGGAACAAAATGGATGATTAGCATAGCCAGGGATGAAAAATAGCTCGCACTGCAGGCGGCCACAACATGCCATGACTTTGTGTAGGTCGACTTGAGGCAGGTTTTACTACTCGAAAGTACGGAGAGCCAAGCCCTACAAACAGACGAAACAAATCTGTATCAGGAGTTTCCGTCTGCACCCGAGCAAGCCCCTTTACCCAGAAAGTCCCTTTTCAAGCCGTTCACGTGGTTACTTTCTTACCCAGAGTGGCTAAAATGGCTTTTATCCTCGTCTAAAATGGCTTCGCCTTTTTGCCCATTTACACAGCTGGTTTTCACATTGACACAATTCGCACAGAGGACCTTGCCCGAGCGTACAACAGCAGTGGTCTCCCCTGGATTTGAAAACCCACATACCCTGACTACTAAGCCACACTGCTGCCAAGACGGATAGGTGGGGGATCCGTTCGATATCTCCACGCATAACAATAGCTGCGGGATTTCATAATGAAACCGCACGGCAGAGGCTGTTCACTCTATGTCTATTGAGTGCTGACCAACGGATATCCAGGGAATCAGAGAAGCCCTTGACTTTAGTATCTCTCTCCCTCTCCAAACAGATCCAACAAAGCATCCGTTTGTCTGCGCTCCATTCTGCTGCGCTGTTCAGTCAATCTGGTTTCCTGTGCCCCATGAGGGGGCGAGTGAGATGGGTGCCCCCACATACCCACAGACCGACAATTGTCCTCAACAGTGTGGCCACCATCTTGTTAGCCATTTTCTAAGCAGTTTAACTCATTCCCTACTGTATCAGCTGGCCGGGTTAACGGCTGGACGCCACTCCTGCTTACGGATCACATTGTGATGGTTCTAATAGTTCCGTAAATCAATAACAGAAAGCTCCAGTCACAACTTCCCAGACGTTGACTCTCGATACTGTTCAGAGTTACTTTATGAGTTCTACTACACCATTTCAACTTCTGCTTTGGTCTGCAAACCAACCATTGGACCAGTTAGAAAGCTGGAAGCAATTCGCAGCTCCAAAGAACGAATGAGCACACTTTAGGTTCCCTAATTGGTGCCGTTAGAATTTTTACCAAAACAAAGTCAGAGAACTGCAGTCTGGTATAATAACAGGAAACGGTCATTAGTTTTACACTCGGTGGAATCTATTCAAGACTTCCAGGTATTCCATGTCAGAGGGATTCTGAGAGAAAAGGATAATGGAGATAACAGAGAACATCTGGGTCCTCAGATGATAACCAGAGCTAGAACTGGGAACCGTGGAGCACATCCGAGATGGGAGAGCTGTCAGGTTCCCAGGTTCGCGGCTAACGTTTCATTCATGTCTGCCCTGGCGTGGGACTGGGGGGTCTGAAAGCCAGGGCCCCACACACACACAAAGTAAACACTGGCTCTAATAGGAGGAGAGGCAAGTCATTGACGAGACCTTATCAGTTTAAAAAACAACAACTTGGAGGTCCTTTACGGTTCACTCATTCCAACCATTAACCACAATACTGCTGGCCCAAGGCATTTCAACATTACTCACCAATAGTGTGAAAAAAACTTTCTGTATCTTATTGCCAAGGCCGACCTCTTGATACCCTCAGACAATTAACAAATGGGATTTATTTACACACTCCAGAAGACTGCTAGCTGTACGGGATGTGGTCTGTGTGGAACACACTGAGAGAACGAAGCAGAGGCAGCTGCCGTGACCGTGCGCCGAGACCGCGCGCCAATAACGCGGGGCTCTGTTGGCCTATGTAGAACCAGCTGACGACACAGGACGATCCCTTTTGGGTTCCCACGCGTCAGAGGTTGCCCTGACAGACGGTCAAACTACAGACTTTTTTTTAAAATTGACAACAGCTAACGACGACTTCACTAGAATTTAATAACATCAATGACATTTTCATACACAGTGCCTATTCAAGTAGTCATTGATATCCTTATAGCCTCTGAGAACAGCTCTCTGTGGGTACTGGTGCTTCTTGACACTAGAAAGACGCTGCCTTTGACACTATTGACAATCAGTTTGATTAGACCTGAAAAGGATATTGGACAAAAAGTAATCTCTTCTGTTTAAAGTCGAACCGACAAGTCAAAATTTCAATTTGCGCAAATGTTCCCTGTTCCACAGGGTTTGGTATTTCCCATACATGTTACCACCAAGTGATTCAATTCATAAACTTGCCTCAAGGATGTTAAACACTAGTGGAAATCTAACTTTCTACCTTTAAATCCTGGGAAAACAGAAATGATAGACCTAGGCCCTAAAAATAAATCACCGTAACAGCATGACAAATTATACAATGAGTTTTGACGGATATTCGGTGCCTCCCAATTTGCTTATCAAAGACCTTGGGATAACAACTGACTGAATATCTCATTTGAATACCTTTTTATCTATAACAAAAGCAGAATTTTTACATTTTGGAACCATTGCTAAAATCCAGCATTTTCTCTGTCTAAAGGATGAAAAAATGAATCCATGTTTTTTGTCAACTGTAGACAAGACTATTACACTGCCCTTTTTCCCCACAGCACACAGACTGACAAACTGCCATCCACAAAATGCCATCACCAGGATCTTAGCCAAAGCAAAAAAAAAAAAGTGTCCACATCACTCCAGTCTTAACATTACTTTACAGATTACCCATAGAACACCAGGCTGTTTTACGTCGCACAATTAAAGCCCTAAATTAACCTAATGGACCCTGTATCCAAAATACGTCCTAGCCCACTACACTTGAGGGAAATTGCATAGTTAAGAACGCTCATAAAGAACCCATCTATTACGGAATAGCTCACCAAACTTTATCATATTTTAAACGCAGTGTCAGTTTGTCCTTTTGTACATTTTGGGTGCTGAAATAACGGTTGGAATCTTCCTCACTTTCACTAATCGTAATCAGGCCCACCCCTGTTGGTCCGGCCACGCTCATTGGAAGAGAGAAGTCCTCTCACCAGACTTTTGCGTTTCTGCGTTGCCGTGATTTATTCCCGCCGAGGCTACATGATATCGCACAACGCTAAAACACTGAATTAATGTAGTCTACATGATTGTCGACTTCGAACCATATCTTGCTTTGGCAGGGGAGAGAAACTGTGGACAATCCGAAGAGGGGCGTCGCCACCAGGGCGGTCCTGGCAGCATAAACCAAGAACCAGAAACGTAGCTCATGATTGGCTATCGCCCTAAATATCTTACATTACGATTAGTCAACTTCTCTCGACCGCTTCAGGGGTCCTGGAATAAATATCAAGTTTTTCCAGTTTGGCACTATGCTTTCCGTTTTTTCAGTTCCCTCAGGAAAATGCAATTTGATCACCAGATTTTTTGTGAAAAATGCACTCTAACAAATCAAGTTTGATTGGTTGATTGACTGACTGACTGAACAAAGCAGGAGAAACTTTTCCTCTCCTGACCGGCAGAGCTGAGAACATGGCACGCACTTCTCCCACGCTCCTGCAGGAACAGCAGAGCAGAGGAGTTTCGACACATCCCACGCAGGCGCTGCCAGGAGAGGGTTCCGCCGGCATCCCGTTTCCCGCCGTGCGTCAGAGAGGGGGTGACGCGTGACTGAGCGAGGGGGGGACGAGGCGGTTGCAGCCACCCGCACGTTGGCCCACTCGTCCCCGACACCCAGGGAGGGCCTGGCTTGTAGCCGGCGGGGGTTGCCAGGAGAAGCGAGGGCGTGATGTGATTTATGCCAATTTCACCACCGGGATGCCTCTGCCCGTGCTCCTCGGCAGCGCGGGCCTGGTGACTGAACTAATCGTCTATCAAAATCACAGCTAAGCAAGCCCGCACTCTGTACTTTGTTCCAGCCGGGGTAGCGGAGGTTTCGCTAAAGGTGAGTGCCTGTTTGTATTACGCATCCTGACAGCCTCTCAGTCTGATGGGGCTCTCTGCGAACGGCTCAACGCGCTGTCCTGGAAGCATCCACCTGGGAACAGACCTGGTTGTACCACTGGGAAAAGTACCTAAACAGAACAGCCTCAATAATAATAAAGTCTAAAATTTTGTTACTGAGCAAATGCTCCCCCCCCCCCCAAAGAGATTAATCCACCTGTACAATTGGATATTAACGGAAGCGATTCAGGTTGAGTACCTTGCTCAAGGATACAACAGCCGGGGAGAGACTTGAACCCACAACCTTTCGGTTACAAGTCTTTCACCACCAGCTGCCTAATTTAAAAATGGTAAACAACACGCAGAGGCTTGGATCAAGGAGTCTGCCAAGCAAATAATGAATGAAAAATAGATCATGAAAAATACACTTCAAAGACAAACGCAGATAAGGCATGTTGGTAAGCAGCAGGTTGGGCGGCATTGCTGGCTTCTAACCGGCCACCTCTACATGCTGGAACTGCTAGAAGATGGACTCCTCCGAGGTCTGAATCCCCTCACCCCCCCTTTGGATGCAGCGATTGATTTCCAAAGCAGTTAATCTGCTTAATAGCTGGAGGATCATCAGTTGAGTGCTCGATCGGGTCGACGAAAGCCAGAGAAGCCGTCCAAACACCTTCACCTTCCAGATCCCGAGGCCAGTTGGCATTTAGTTTGACCTTCCTGCAGTTGCTCATGAGACACAGGCTCCGCCTCCCGGGCCACACCCACCCGGCTGATGGCACGAGCCCAACCCTCCTTGGATGGCTCCAAAGCGCAGGTCGAACACCGTTTCCCGTTTATCACTAGGAAAACTCCTCCCATAAACTGCCTGAATGACAGGATGAGGCAAGGCAGAGCATGCTTTCACCGAGCCAACCAAATGGAGGGGGAGGGGAAAAAACTAAACAAACTGAAAAGGGTGTCGGCTGCGTTTGAGCTACGCTTCCGTCTGTTGTCCGAAAGAGAAATGGTACAAAGGTCGCTGAAAAGCCCATCCAGGAGTCGAGCGCGTCTGCGCCGCGGTGGAGATTAAACCTCTTTACTAGGAGTTGCTGACATTACCAATTAATTCCAGCCATGGGCCCTGCTCGGAGACAGTGTGCCCAGCCCACCGTGAAACAGAGCTCACCCCACATCTCCGCCAGCTCCCAGCACCGAGTACACCGCCACAAACAAGTCTCACGTTTGTCGATGGTCTTTCGAACCGTCATCCTCAGTAGGCGGTTTCTCAGCAGACACTCTTACCCAGGGCTTAGAGGACAACATTCTGTTTCGTTTATAGCTGGATATTTACCCAGTAAACTAGCCTGAATGAGCTTCAGGGCAGCGCCCACAGGACTAAAAATCAGCCGCCGATTGGCGGATGCGTCGCGGTCACAATAGCCGCCATGCTCACCGGTGCGATTGCCGATTGGACCGGCGCGATTGGACAGGAAAGGGTTACGCCGAGCTAAAGAGGCCGCTGAAAAGGAGCCAGCCCCAGCGGCGGGATGTGGAACGGGACAGCGCGAGAGGGTAGGGACTCCCGCGGTCAGGCCAGGCCAGGCCAGGGCAGAGTAACACGCTGAACCACAGCGACTTGGGTAACAGGGGGCGGCGCCGGGGGGCTTCGCCGGAATGCAGCGGAGGGAAGACCCAGACCTGTCATCCAGGGCCAGCACGCCCACGTCTCTCCTTGGCACAGAGAACCAGTGAACATATGCTGCGACTGAGAAAACCTCACACCAGCACCCGACGATAAAGCCCGGGAAGAATAGAAACAAAACGCACCAGATTAACGGTTGGATGCTTTTTCCCCCACTCAGTACGTTTCAGACCACTGGAGGTAATGGTTTGATCAGGACAAAACCTGTCCGTTACACTCGAGGTTCAAAGCAGATCAGTTTTTTTTTGAAAGCACAAAGAAACGCTACTCCGTTTTCAGTTACCTCAGAAGGTTGACAGAGGGCTTAAATGTAAGCCTTTGGCCCCGGGTAACCACATTTAATGAAGAACCCCAGCTCAAGCAAAAGTAGAATTAATGAAACCTTTTACATATTCCACTGCTTAGGTCAGCATTGTTATGGACGCACGACATCAAAGAGGGATGGAAACCAAATGAGTCTTCTGCTAAAAAGAAAAACCCCAAACACAAATAAAACCCGCCAGAGGGCAGACCACGCTGATGTCCTGACCTTTCACCTCCCTGAACAGGGCAACATCAGCTGTCCACACAATAGCTGCCTAAGCGAGACCCAGGAACGGGTGACTTGACCCACACCGCTGAGGGAAACAAAACTGCAGTGCGGCTCTTTGACTGGTCACGCAGTTGGGCACTGGGAACATAAAATGGCAGCCTCCAAAAACCAGGCAGAAGGGTACTTTCAATCTCTTCTCTTATGTTATCGCCATCATTGCCGTTACCGTCAGCCTAAAAGGAGAACCCCACAAAATCAAATTATGATTTGGTGGCGTTACCAGAATTGAACAGCCATAGTTGTGTGTGTGTCATACATACAGGACGCGTTCCCTAAACCTGCCACTAATAGCGAAAGCCACAAAACAATTATTGGAACAACCTATAGAATTATGTAGTACCATTTCTCTTTTTCCACTCCATGTGGGCTCTCAGCAGCTTAACCATCAAAGTGTGAGTAGGTACCCACACAACATGCTTGAAAGGTATTCTCCAATAGAAAACTGCCAAAAACGTCAAATGTAAAAGAGTGGAAATGGTCTGTACGTGAGGGGGAATCAATAACTCATTTACATTTTTTAGTCACGACCTATGAATGTTTGAGAGCAGAATTGGGTCATGCCCGTAAACATGATCACAGGCACAAGTGTGTAAGAAATGAGACTTTTAGCATGGGGCCTTAGGACCGAGCTAAGAGCCCGCCTCTAGGGAGGTACTGGCAAGCCCCGCCTCTAGGGAGGTACTGGCAAGCCCCGCCTCTAGGGAGGTACTGGCAAGCCCCGCCTCTAGGGAGGTACTGGCAAACCCCGCTTCAGCACGACAGTGGAAATGAGACAAGCGCGAGACCTGACTGGGTCTGCTTCTGGTGTTCAACAGGAGCATTCACATCCAGTCATCTGCAAACCCCCCCCCCCCCAGTACGTCTCTCGATTTGGACTCCCACCCTCAGCCGTCCCCGGAAACGGAAGTTCCACCGCCAACGAATGCCCTCCTGATTTTTTTGATTGATACCCGTCTCATGGGATATTACGACTGCACGTCAATCAGGCTTAGGCTGGATTTTGATTACCGTTTCCATTTGCCTTGCGTGACCCTTGTTTTCATTCTCCGTCCAGCCAGTAAAGGGTTTTCAGGATAGCAAATGCCAATGGCAGAAATATATATATATTTTTTTAATAAACTACAAATACTGCCAGGAAACCGTGGGGCTCCAAATATCACCTTGAAATTAGCTGCAATTGAGAGCAGCTGCTCGAGGCAGCATCCGAACTGCTTCAAAAAAAAAAAAAAACACCACAGAAAGAGTGAGAGAAACAATGCTAATTAGACCACTGTTGCAAAGACTGAGTCACCAGTGTCATTACCCATAACAATCCGGTGCAGAGATGGCGGTGGGCTCTGTACAGCCATAATTACCTTCGTGATCGAAAAGATACACAAAAACTAAGGCGAAATAAAACATTGATCGTGTCAGATTGCAGCATTAGTAGTTATACCGTTTGTGTGTGTGTGTGTGTGAGAGAGAGAGTGAGCAAATAGAGAGCTGAACCCTACAATTCTTGGTACTTGTGTTCCACCCAAAAGGACAATTCGCCAGGAGTGAGAATCTAATTAACCAGTGCTTTCAACGGATTCATCACAGTACCAACAGTAACCAGTAACCATGCATGTTGAGGTCAGACGCAAAGAAGCGCCATTAACCCCCGATGGTTTGTGCAGGAAGAACGTCATCTAGCTCCCCTGTGCCAGCCTGGAGACAAGGCACTTCTAAACTCAAATTCACGGGGAAACGGCTGCTTGCAGGATAGGCAAAGAAAGCAGAGTCGACAGGATGCTCTCGAAGCAGAACCTGTACCAGACCACATCCGTCGGTGGGCAGCGAGAAGCTACGGAAACACTCGCGGACGCCTCCTCCTAGTGGGTGCCCACATCCGTTCGCTCGTGTCCGTGACTGCTGGAAAGTATTACAGCGGTTTGCTGACTGTACTGTCCCGCCAGGGACTGCAAAGGCTTGTATCAAAATTCAGCCCCTGCCAATGATAACCCACCCCCGCCCCCCTTAGAGTCTTTCCTTATCACAGGAGATGCATATCCCCGGTGCATCTTTCCGCCACAATAAAACAAAAACCCAACACAGCTGTAATCACCCCATGTCTAACGTGAATATGAAGCCGTGAGTTCCCACAGAGGAACTGAGAATGGCAAACGGAAATAAGAAAAGGGAAGGTTACGGCCGTTTCCAGACAGTCTGGCTCAGTTACATGGTGGTTGCAACGGCAAACCTGCTAAGCAACTGAATAATAAAACAAAATGTCCAAAGAACAACCTCCTTTCAGACAGCACTAGATTAAAAAAGTAAATAAATAATGTCCGGTTCACACAGGCAAATCCGTTGTACAGAAACTAGCAGAAATAATCTACAAGCCAGGCAGATGTGACCAGCGCCAAACTCATAATGATCTATAGCCATAAAAGACAATTGTTCTTTTGCAACCCCGCATGGGTTTCTAACTGGTAACAGTTTTTTTTTTAAAGACACATCCTTAAAAATAAACAGCAGGCTAACTGCACAAAATGGTGCCGCTTATCTACGATAAATGCACCACTGAAACTCTAAAAGTTGATTTATATTTACTTTAAATTTGCACTTGCATGTGACCTTGTGCAACACTATCCACTCACAAAACAAAAATCTAACAAAAGTTTTCGTTCGCGAGTGACGTGAATCTAAAAGGTGTTCTTGAAGCTGCACCACTACCACATCCTGTACCATTTAGCAAAAAAAAAACCCAACACGCAAACACCACAACAGATTGCAAACCGTTTCCATTACAAGTAAACATAATTGGTATTACTATATTTAGGCATGCTAGATATCACAGTCCAATCAACCATACCAGTTAATTTTAACTAGATCCTAAAACAGAATATTAAATCCTCTGAGGGATCATGAACACAAACCATAACTGTACAATAGGGGGCCAATGGTTTGATCAACAGGCCAACCAGAATGTTCTGTTTTCCTTCTTCAGTCTAGGGGTGACATCACTTGCTCAGGTAGATGATTGACCAGTGTCACAGACGTGTGTGCACACCAGACCTTTGAGAAGGAATGAAACTCGGGTTGGGTTCCCAAATCTCACCAAGGCTGCAAGCAGGATATTACACCCCATAAGTGTGTGCGAAGAGTCTGTCGAGGGGAGGGCAGTGTAACCTTTAAAGCAGGAGATACTTCACTGCCTTTCGCACGGGAGACCAGGCTTCGAATCTCACCTTTTCCAATGCTTGCCTGGACCGTTAAAGTTAATGCATCAGACTGGAGCAGGCTAAAGAAGGCAAAAATACTGTTTGCAAATTTAATTTTGCCTATCCCGGCCTGCTCGAAGATTAATTAAAGCTGCATCTACCTTTGTTTAGCGTACCTGGAAGACACTGCCACTTATGTTTGTCATCCCTAATTAAATGGATTTGCGAGTACTTGATTAAATATTAATCCAATTACAACATGGATGTCATCCAAAAATGCTGCTCTTTTGTATACAACCTTATAGGCAGTCTAAAAGCTAACCTGAACAAATAATCCAAGCAGAGAAAACAAATGAGAACATGTGGACGCTGTGAATTCAGGCTGAAAAGGCTGAAACATTCCCATAGCCTCCCACTTTACTGTGCAAAATAGCATGGTGGCCAACATTTGATCGATTCAAATCCTCGATATTTTGCAAAGTAAAAAAAAGCCTTGTTGCGTCACCATTCTGATATTTCAACTACCAGCCTTCAAGGTTGACATCGTCCTGCATGAGATGTTAAAACAAAACAAAAAAAACAACAAAAAAACCTCTGGCCATCTCAAGTTTAGCATTCCGTTGGCCACATGTGAACTTCACAAAAATGATTTCAGGTGAAATAGTACAATTTATTTAGGCAACAATAAGAAATAAAGCAAGACTGCAATGATTTTACATAATTCTCCACCCACCACTAAAATCTGATCATGCTAATTCGTGTCAACTGTACCCCAGTGAAAGAGTAGGCATTACATTAGGCCCAAAAATTGCAGATTTTCTTATTTGTCATGGCAACGAGGGGCTGAACAGTGTACAGTAAAATTACATGGAGACGGGGGAAAAAACACGTTCCATGTAGATAGTATTGTTAGAGCAGTGTGCGTCGTAGCTTTACAATAGGCCGTGCGATTAATCACTTTTTTTTAAAGACTACAACATTCACACTAAAGTCAAAACATATTGTCCATTCGCTTTAATTTGTTGTAAACATTTGTTTAGTACCCGAACAACTGAAAATATGTTAAGGAAGACAGCAAGCGAAACATAAATACAACGTCAACGAAGCCATTTCATAGGCCTTTATTATTCCAGGCAACGGTGCGCGTTAAAAAACGAACGTGGTCTCCTCGTTGTTTATCACAGGCTTTTTGATCAACCCATTTCAATAAAATCTGCAAGGAGACAAGGGGCAGACGGCTAGCAACAAAATTAAATAGTCCGCACTGCGATACCTGGAGCTAACAGGAAGCCACACCACTTCGTGAACTCAACAAACCTCGAGCGAATGAGTGTACGAGCTAGTCACTTTATATTGCTCTGGCCTCCATCACCATAATTCATTTCAACCACCCACTTACTGATTCGCAAAGGAAACGGAAGAGACTGAGATCTTTTTTTTTTTTAAACCACGCAAAACCCTAAAAGAAACAAGGGAATTCCCCAATAACTTATAAAACAATTAAGCCGTCCGGATCGGAATACAAATTCAGCAGTAGATTTATTGTACACTAAACATGGGTTGTCCAGAATGGGGTACGATGTGTATCCCTAGCAGTGAGGGAATTGGGGAATAAACTGTTTTTTTAAAGGAAATCCCATACCCTACTTTTGGCGGCAGCCATTCTTACTAGAGATATATGATGCCTATATTTATGAGTAGAAGCCTTTCTTACAGGTAAAACCATCTAACCTTAAACAACATGACGAGTAGGTGTGGATTATGACCTGTACGTGACTAAGAGTTAAGAAACGGATTATTACTATTTAAACAATCGCACGGCCAGCTTTTTGCAGAGCAACATCCTCTATCGAAGTAACTAATATTCACAATTATGAATCTTATATGCCATGCAAAATGATGACTGTGGAAACCCATTTTAAGACTAATCAAGGTTTTCTTAAATGCAAAATTCCATCGTAAACAATACAATTACAACAAATTCTGAATTAAGGGGTTTCCTTGAGTTGTACCAACATCATAACAGTTTGGGAGAATACCCGTTTTAAAAAAATTTTGAGTAAAGGGTGTAATTTTTGCTCGGTGTTAATGGTTCAACGTACCTGTTGGTATTCCGAATTTTCCGGGCGAAAATCGCTGCTGGTCTGCGCGAAATTGAGGTTGAAGTGGGGGAGTCGGTGGAGTAAGTCGACCCACCATGGCGGCGAGTATTTGACTACCGCTGCCATTCCTAGTGGCCTTGTGACGGCTCGGTCCTTAAGTTTCGAATGATATCGGAATAATTAAAGTTATTGGTTCTGTTTAAATCCCGGAAGTCTCAAAGTTCAAGTATTCCAATTTTCCAAAGAGAAACTAGAAAAGATGATCATTAGGCTTCCCCGTTCCGCTTTTGCAACACATTAAATATATATATATATATA
>JAOVYW010002126.1:35520-48039 GCA_025775045.1 Hiodon tergisus
AAAGAGAAACTAGAAAAGATGATCATTAGGCTTCCCCGTTCCGCTTTTGCAACACATTAAATATATATATATATATAATTTAAAGGCCTTGGGTTTAAACAGCAAAATTCGTTTTGCTATTTTTTCAGTAAATTGCAGCAATTTAGGGTAGCCAAGCTTGTTATTAAATTCCAGTAAAATATCTTAGTTTTCTTGTACAAGATACCAATCTCGCCAACTGTCTATGAATGAGAACTATTTCTTAAAATCAGTCTTTGTCTTTTTCCAAAGGCAAGGCTTTTTAGGTAGCGATTATAGTTCCATTGATCTTGTATCCTAGATGATAAGGCTATGGTCGGAAGGCTGGTTCCATAAATGTTAAATTGCTTTCCCGTTTAAATGGCATTGTGTTCATTTTACCTTTTGAAATTCCACGGAATATTGTCGGTGGTCTTCCAACACACACTGCACTATCAAATCGGTAACATTGAAAATGTACTCTACAGCCAGTTACCTCCACACCTACTTTGGTGGATAAAAATATCTACCAAAAGTCATTTAAATGATCTAGGTAGCTAATTAAAAATCCAACTAATTTCACTGCACATCATTTCAAACGCACTTTATAATAAAATGATTTGCCTAACGTTATATCTAAATAATTTTAAATCCACCTCTTCCCAATCAAGCTATGTTTTGCAGAGAAGGTCCTTCGTGGATGTATTTATGAAGATGTGCAAACCATTCGGGTGATGGTTCTCACGGTTTATTCAGCCATCCCGATGCCTCAGACTCCACTCACGCCGAGTGTAGCACGATGTCTTCTTTGTTGTCAACATCGCTGTTTTTCAACGATTCCAAATAATTTAACGGACAAATCCTATACTTCAGTATCCGTGAACGTTGTTCTTATTTCCAGCTACGACGAATAGTCAATATTAACAACAATCCAGGGGGGTAAATAAAAAGACCATGAAGGACATTCTAAATCAACCCAGTTCAATGCAGTATTAGCCCTACACTGAACCACGGTCAAAAAGGACGCTGATATACATTATATACGTAGCGAAGTATTTGCAAACACCGACCTCTAGTGGCTTCAAGGGGGATACAACAGAGGCAGCCAAATAGGTCATTATGTATATACAGGACGTGGAAATAAAATATAAGTTTTCGAAACGTGTATGATTGAAAAAGGTTTAAATTACTGTATCATGTACGTCCACATACAGTACATTATATTTCCTTGCTATTCTAAGTACTAGTGAATACATTTATTTGGAATCATTGTGATAAAACAAAACATGAGTCGGCTTTATCACGGATTTTTCAAAATAATATATTGTGTTCCTATGACATTTTTATCCCAAAAAGATAATATAGGTATTCTGCATTTTCAAGATTTTTGTTTTAAATTACTTCAGTGAATACTGGGGACTGGCAAAAAGAGTCCCCATTTCTAGCTAGTGGTGCTGTCAGGGGAGAAGTGCCTCTCCTCCAATCATCGGGCAAACCTCTAGTCAGAAAGCATCTCAGAGACGGATCTGATTTTTGTTCCACTCAAACCCTCAACCACTCAATTGGATACATTATTATACTGACTCATATATGACGAAGTACTTCAACTGTTCCGTTATAAATGGATTATTGGCATGTACTTGTCGATCTCTGTAAATACTGAGGTAACTAACTAATAGTGAACCAGAAACATTCCAGGACTATTTTTTAAATTCCCACATTTTCAAAGTAAGGCAGGATGACTATTGGTAAAAGGGCCACAAGATGGCTACAGCTGTGTAAATTTCATTTGTTTTTAAATGTCTCTAATGGTACATGCACACTATTTTATGAAGTGTATTTACAAAGCCATCTTGTGGACATTTATGTTATTGCAATGGTCACTATGCAGAACCATATTTGCAAAAAAAGTTTGGATTTAAATTATTTTGTAAGTAAGTTGTTAAAACTAGGACAGAAGTGCATTTCTCGCTATGCAATCATTTAGTAAAATTTTAAATATGGAATGTATTGAGATTAATCCAGTTTGTGTCGGAACTCGGGCATGCCTTTCGAGTAGTACTTTTTATTCTTTACTTTTTAAAGAATAAAAAAAAAAAACTGTTACAAACATAAGTGTGTCTCCAAAAGCACATTTGTTTGCTTACATATGTTTTATTTACGGAGTAACCTTTGCTTTGTTTTTAATCAAGAGAACCGTGAAAAAGGAAATATATTTGGTACATAATCAATGTCCATACAATTAAACTGACTATTGAGCTTTTTAAAGATCAATCCTTACCATGCATTTTCCAATGCTTTCTAGAGCCTGCTAGGGACTAATATAAAATGCAACTCTTGGATTTAAGAAGAAAAATTCGATAGACCTTAGAAGGTGTTGTCATTTTATAAAAGTATTGAAATTTCAGAACCAATTGCAAATCCTTAATGAAAAAACAGCCTGCTGTTACTTATGTTTTAAGTGCTTGGAACTTTTGCTGAATGAAATTAATACATAAATGCGTTTGCTACAGACAGAAAACCGAAACTCCTATAAAGAGTATCACTTTTCCTGTAGTTGGAAGTGTGCGTTACATGGTATTTACATCATATGAGGTCAACCGTTTTTTTCCACCGCTAAGCCTTCATATGATAATTGCATAATTCAGTCCCCAGCATGTCATATTACACACCGCTATCCTGTTGTGTGGATCCTCGCGTTAACATCTCAGTATTTTAGAATAACATCGTGTAATCACATCACACCGTGTTTTATAAATGATAATATTTATTTGAGTAATACATAAAACATCAAATTATACTGCTGCTGTTGCTATTGCTAGTGCCACTGCTACTTGATCAACATCATAAATGATGCGTTAAAGTTTCTACCCAATTATCCTGCAAAGCTTGACGAACCTGTCTGACGAGTCCTGTTGCATAATTACTTCGTATGACGTGTGGATCTTATACATACATTAAACACCATTTGTCTATTTTTGCTTTGTTTGTCCCTTGATTTTCCCTACTCAATCTAATTCAATATCAAGAGTAATATTCATATTAAATTAAACCACGATAATATCAACACTTACATGAGTTTTTGGTAATTTTTATTCTCCGTGAAACTTCCAATTTATTACGACACTATAACTTTAAGACATAGGAAATACTTCGGCTTTTTTTCCTCCAGGAAATCACATGGAGGTGTTGTCGCTCTCACATGACAATCACAACTATGGAAGGGGAGATCAATGAAGGTAACTTGCTTTTACCCAATTTCTCAACAACTTCGCCTTTTTTGTTTATATTAACAGTTTACATAAATGAAAATGAATTCCTTGCTCTTTTTTGGTTGGTACTTGCTTTTCAAATGACTTTTTAGGTTCCCTGCTTTTTCGTTTCGCTCTTGCTTCTAGCACAGTTGCAGTTACAAAACATTTTGGCTCTGCTTAGCCAGCCATCTAGCTAACCAGATACTGTCGTTCTACACATTGGTAAGGATGCCACGCAGTAAGTGGTTTAAATGTACCGTTGTTTAAAACACATTGGAGCGATTTATTCAAGTGCTTTTACTTATTCTGTTTTACTATTCGATAATCCCGGCATATGTAAACATTTTCAGTTATAGAATAACTCGTTCGAATGTAAATGACAAATCGAATAAGAATTAAAATAACTTTAAATACTATTGTCGGTATTTCCTCATAGAAATGTGGCGTTAATGGTTTCACCGGTTTCCAATTTTACTTTACCTTTCAGGAATTTTAAAATTGCTGTATATATAGCAAAACTCATTTTCAATACTATAAACGTAATTGTTATGTATGTATATTGGTTTCGCGAGAAAATATACGTTGAAAATATAATTAAATATATTTATAATAAAAAATAAAATGTTATGTATGCTTCGAATACATCGAATTTATATGCATCGTTTAAACGAAAATATATTTTTCGTGGATCCTCACTACGATGTAAACGTTGGCATGTTGCCACTTCGTTTGGATGCGATCAGTCCATTCAACAAATCATGGTTACTATAGTGATTTAATTCAAACTTGAGCTATGTCGTGCCTTTAGTTTAGAGCAAGTGGGACTTTTGTTTGAGTGCATCAAAATGGAGTTTTCACTGCACAGGAACATGGCATGAGATGTGCAAGTTGTATAGCCTTGCAAATGCTTACGTGATATGTTTGCCAATTGCGGTTGTTTACCTCTAGAAATACTGCAGATAATATGCGTTTATTAATGCTATATACTGTGAGCTATATTCAAATACAGGTCTGCTAAAAAAAAAACAAAAAAACCACGTTCCTCTGGTACGAAATAAAGTTGTTCGAAAAGGTATACTTTAAGAGAAAATCACTGAGTATATAATTTAGTCCAAAATTATACTGTTAAATTATGTTTTGTTAAATGTTAGTGCACATTAAGTAATTGGGGATAATCCAAAGGTGTCAACATTTGTTCTATAGGAAAGAAATGTAAATTACACTTGCCTTTGTATGAAGGTAAATGTTGACTTTCAGTACCGTTTTTTGGATTTTATTGTTTGTAATGATTTACAAAGATTGTAACAAAAGTGGACTTTATCTTAACACTGACTTAAAATTATATATATTTTTATGGTCAGCAGGGAGTGAGTCGAAACTACGTCAGCATTCAAAACTCACACTCAGCTAATTTGACATTCGTTACCATGGCTGTTAATTAAGCCGTATTTTAGCCGTTTACATTTTGAGTAGTCAGGTTGTAGTTTCCATTAACCAGGTGGTATCCTCTTTCTTAGTTACTGGCACTTTTATTTTAATGTATTTTGTGTGTGTGTGTGTGTGTATATATTTTTTATTTTATTTTTTTGTCTGCATTTAGGATCGGTACCCCCTTATTACAGAGAGGTGTATGAAGCAATATGCAGTAAGAAAGATGAAAGAGTACAGGCGTTGGTTTTTCAAAGATTACTCAACAAGGCTGATCTTCCAAACACTGTGCAAAATCAGGTAAGCGAGGAAATAAAAGTGTGCATTAGTAGATTTGAGTTTTAATGGCGGTCAGTGATAGTTTTAGCCTTATTATTTAAATAAATGGTATCGTCCCTGGGTCCCTTTTTTTAAAACATAGCTGAAAGAAATGGTAGCATTCGTAAGTTGAGTATTTTAAGGTTTGTCCGTAGATTCACCACATGATAGTCTTAGCTTTTTTCTTAAACCCATCTATCAGTCTTTTATGCAAGTCAGATACCCCATCGTAATTGCCTCACTTAACGTATAATAAATAATAAATGGTTTAATGACATATCCCATATGTGCAGCCTTTTGCTACCTTTTGTCTATTTTTTTGTCTAAGAGAAGTACTGGAGAGTTTCTAAACCCTCACCAATATTTAATGAGATTATACATTGTTTAATGTTCTGCTAAACATGAGATTAGATGAATATGAAATGATGTGTAACCCTACAATATTGTTTTGTATTTACATATATGATGATGTGTCTTAATGGCGACAATTATGCATATTTGCTGTCCTGAACTCCAGGCCTACACACCGTAAAACTAGCCTACATAGTATTTTCTGAGAGAAAGTGTAGTGGAGTTTGTTTGTATGTCACAATACATATTCCTGTGTCCCCATTATCTAACCGAGGAACGCTGAAAAAACTTCTGTATGCAAAATATAGTGCGCTCTGGGCCGGCCCATTAATCTTTTAATTATCAGTGATTTCAGCCATGTATTATTCCTCATTAAGTGTAAATTAAGGGCCACTCAAGCAGATAAAAAATCCTCACGGCCTGAGGTTTTCAACAAGGCAACAAACGGATGCCCCTTCAGGGACAAAAACGTGATGTTTTAAAATATTGTGTGCTAAAGAGGGGGTGGTGGGGATTGTCTTTTCCGTTTGCTGACAGGGGCCCAGGAACGTGTTGCGTGAGAGATAGGTGTGGTGGGGTGTATAGAATAGTGTGCCAGTGGCTATTATGGTTAAGTCTGTGGGTTAAACTGCCACCCTCATATGCACATAATGGATTTTAAAATGGATAAAATTTCCTGTAAAAACAAGGTCACCTTGTCCTTTTAAATTTACTGACACGATTTGGAATGTCAGTCTTCCGCTGAACATTGCAGGGCTTTTAAATAAGCTTAGCGTCATTTGTTGACAGTAGTTGACAGACATTCCTTGGCATAGAATATTGCCATTTTAAAGTGCTTATTACAACAGTAAATAGCCTCATAATGGCTTATAAATATGTAGAATGATCTCGTTCCAAGCCGTTTTACAAAAAATGTAATAAAAAAGTTCAGTGTACACATTAGGAACGAGCACTAGGACAATACTTGAAAATGTATAAAATAATGAAAAACGTAACTAAGTTGACAGTGAGGATGAGTTGATCTTTTTTTTTTTTTTCCTGTCTTGCTTCCTGTAGATAGCCGAACACATTGATTACAGCGATGGCTCGCTCTCCAAGATATCCCTTTATAAAGGCCTGGCACTGATTGCACTCGCTCAGCAGGGGAAACAGCCCACCCCTAAACTACTGGAGAACTGCATACAAGGTAACCCGCCTGAACCAGCAAATTCCGAGCGTTTTCCCTGACCGCGGGGTGCTACCACCCCCATGCTCAGAATCCCAGAATCAGGACCAAGTCAGTGCCATCTTGTACCGTGCTTTGTAAAATTAGCTTGCACACAGCAACATCCTCAATGTGCGTGCGTAAGCACCGCTGAGGCCAAGTGGGGCCCAACTTTAGCCCTTTGTCTTTTTTGGCCGATTTCCAGATTGTAATGTGCTTTGCGTCCGGTTATTCCTGACCCCATAACCCCCCCCCCCCCCAACCAAATTCGAAAAAATTATGCTGCCAAGCATTTTCTGCATATGTTTTGTTCAAATCCAGCCATTAAGTCCTTTGGACTGTGTTATAATAGGACACTGAGTTTAATATGATGCAACAAAAGCACAAAAACAAATAACTGAATAAGTGATCTGTTCAGTCAGTTGGCCTTATGTGTAGACATGATGGAAATACCAGTTTTTCTCTCAGTGTGTATACAGAGTGTGTAATCTTGCTGGAATTTGAAGGAAAATGAATACATATATTCTTAAATAGCTGGACGTAGGAGATTTTCTGTCATCCCTAAGTAAAAACTATTTCCCCCATATGACTTTCAAGGCACTCTCTGTTTTTACAGTTGCTCCCCACATGCCGTCCAACTGCGTTTTGCAGAAATGTCACTGGTGTAATTTTTCCCTCCGTGGTATGTGGTTATTCGGAGTTGGTTTCCCCTTCAGTTGCAGTTAGTTCCACAAGGCATTTTGGCCTTTTGCAGAAAATGGTTGCCATTTTTTTTTAAAGTCGCAATGCATTTCATGTCCCTAAATTGGATGATGTTTCTGAGCCTGTTACGAAACGTGTAGCGCCAGGTGCTTTTTGTATGGGGAATTCTGATTTCCTTCTTTGGATATTCCCTTGAAGTTCCTCATCTGCCAAAGGTTTTAATCACAATGCATGCCGATGTTGTATGGTCATCTCGCATGTGTCTATCACAATGGCACCAAACCACTGATTTAATGAATGCATTTTTTAGTTGTTTGTATTGGGGTTTTTGAGCCTGGAATGCATGTGCTCTTTGCTGGGATGGTGCGGTGGCCAGCTGCCTGATTCTCTCTGGCCGCTCCGACAGAGTTTCCCAAGCCCCAGCTGGGAGAGCTCCGGGAACTGCAGGCGTTGAGGATGCAGCCGGCTCAGGAGAGCCCCCTGGTAGTGTCCCAGACGCTGCCGCAGCTGCTGGAGAGGGACACCGTGCGGGTAGAGCTCATCCCCGAGAAGAAGGGTCTCTTCCTCAAGCACGTGGAGTACCAGGTCACCAGCCAGGTGAGTTGGATCCCCCTCCATCGCAGCGTGCCGCACTGTTTGGACAGAAGGACCGAAAGCGACGATGTCCCCGGGTTACGTAACGGAAATGATTTGCATAAAGAGTGTTTTGTGAATGTAAAACTGTAGGGACGGCGTGCTGCCCGTGCATTTCTGGCTCATTAAACCAGGCTGCAAACGGCTGTTTCGAGCGTTTGTTTCCGAGAGCGAGCGAGCGAAACGAAACGAAAGCGAAGCGGTCGAGGTCACGAGCCTGAGTGGGGCGCCGGAACGGCAGCACTGTTCCTGTGCAGCCAGCTTCGGGAATCGCTACGGGCTGCAGCCAAAACCGCGGCCAGTATCGGGTACTGCGCCTTTGGTCAGTCATGTAAACAAGAGCCGATTGAAAATGAGTGTCAGTGTAGTTTAAAAAAAAAAAAAATGAGATGAGTGAGAGAGTGAACCATGACATCACATGTGTGAACGTGTGACACTGCTCTTCTGAAAGGCCCTTTCCCCTTAATTGCCCCAGTAAAAACATTGGCCTTTAGGAATGGCTTACGGAATCATGTTAATTATTAAGCACTGTAAGCTGGTCCCTCTTGGCCAACGTTTCTTGTAATTTGTTTTAGTTTTTTTTGTTTTTGCAGCATTTCCAGATATCGGTCTACCGTAGGTACAGCGACTTTGACGTCTTCCACGAACTGCTGCTGCAGAGGTTCGCCTACAGGATGGTGCCGGCACTTCCTCCTAAAAGGATGCTGAAGGGAGGTAGGATTCTAGCTGGAACGCTGCGATCAACTGCAGGGGCCGGGAAAATGGAAATAAAGAAATAAATAACTAGAATAGTGACCCCTGATGCGAAAACAATACCCTCCACACGCAACTGCTGGGTTGTACTCGGTGGGGAATTCCTTTTTTGAGACCCAGAGAGCAGTCATTGTGTCCAAAAGAGGAAGTGACGGTTCAAGGGGACTTCAGTGGGTGTTTCTGTGGTGGTTATTTTTTCCATTTGTAGCGCTGCCGTTTGTTTTGTTGTAGCCGTTGTATTACAGTGTATGTGTGTGGGTGTCATCTTCCTCCTCAAAAGTGCTGACTTCCACGTCGGAGCGGGAGTTTATCGAGGGCCGACGGCGAGGCCTGGGCAGGTTCATCAATCTGGTGGCCCGGCACCCGTTCTTCTCTGAGGACGAGCTTGTGAAGACCTTTCTGACCTTCAGCGGCTCGGTGCGTTTGGCCTTCCAGTCACGCGGGAGCCGAGGGGCCCGAGCGTGCGTTTGCGTGGCTCTGCTGCTAATTTATCCCAAAACGGATTTCTGTTCCAGGGGTGCCCTTATTAATGCAGCTTGACTTATTTATAGCTTTTCGCTTCTACAGACACTGGCATGAATTCTTTCGTGGATCCTAACTAACTATGTTTATACTGGATAGTCTATTTTTTTTCAAAATGTCATTCGTAACATTTAATTGCTCGAATGTGTGAGTAAAACCGTATGGTACAAAGCATTAGTTATTATATTTTTAAGCCTTTGCTACTTTGAGCTATTGTTAGCGTATATATTTATCTCTGATCTCTACTGATAAGGCGTAGTGCCACTAAATGGTTTATTATCAGTCCAAATAAGGCCAAAGTCAACATAGTTAGCCAAGCTCACAATGGAACATTCCTATAAAGGCCGAAAGAAAAAAAGTCTCTTCCCATAGATGAAGTTAGTCTGAGCTTTCTGCCTGAGGCTAGCTGAATTCAGAAAAAAAGTATTGTCTTGACTTTACCAACTGGGTGCGTCAATGTGTGAAGTCAGAGGTGAGCGGGGGTCTAAAGCAGAACCTGGAGCGGGCCGCGTGGCTCTGATGAATGAAGCGGGCGGGTTAATGAGGTCGGGTCAGCGCGGTCCGCCGCTGCCGAAGGCTCTGGAGCTCTCGCCAGCAGAGGCTAAATTGGACCAGAACCCTCAAGGGCGCTGCTGCCTGGGAGAGCCGGCCTTCCCTGTAATTAGGTTTTCCCTACATACCCTCGGTTGCTTTAGCCGGCCTCCTGTACCCAGGGAGTTCTCTAACGGCACTGCCGTATCTGCGCTTAGTCTAGTAGAGGCGAATGTGCAAGCCATAATCCCATGCTGCTGTTTGTTTGTAACAGTGTATATATATATATTAATAATAATAATAATAATAATATAACCTAAAATAACGTTTTGACACATGTTTTGCCAATCTGGCCTTGAGTAAAGAAGGTAATGGCTTCTGATTATAATAAGGCTTGATGTGTTTCCTCCCCCTCCCAACAGGATGTTCAGAACAAGCTGAGAGAAGCGTTTAAGAGGAAGGGGGACGAGTTCATGATGTCCAAGATTTCCACACAAGCCAAGGTCCGTTTGTTTTCTCGCCATTTCGGTTTGATTTGAGAAATCATACTTTAGCCTGCGTGCCTTTGGAGCACAATGCTATGTAGAGCCAAGCTGAAATCCTGCGTGTTTGCTGTCGGTCCGCCGTGCTGGTGCTGCGCTGCGCTGCGCTGCTAGGAGTACCTACCAGCGGACGTCCAGGCCCAGTTCGCCACCAGCCGGGAGCAGATCCGGGGCATCTTCAACAGCTTCCACAAACTGCGGGACCGGGCGGAGAGGATGGCCGTGCGCTCCAAGGAGAACGCCGCTGACCTGCTCATGTTCGGCAGGGACCTCAGGTGTGTCAAGATGACCCCCCCCCCCCCCGTTTCCGTTTCTCTCGGGTCGGCTCAAGCTATCCGGTTAGTTTCACGGTGCGTTTTCAGTTCCTTTTCAAGCATTGAAGGGTGAGCCGAAAATCCAAACACCGATCTCTTGGGATAGTAAGTCTGACTTGCGTATTTTGCCAGACTTGTCAAACTTATGCCATGCATTGGCAGTTTGTGGCTGTAATTTTTGGCCAGTAAAGCTTGGCAGACTTCTTTACTTTGCATGGAAGCTTTAAAACATAATATTGTCTGCAGACAGTTATTTCTCTTCTTAAATACCAGTAAATGCTGTCTAGACTTCTATCAACGGCACCAGATTTGATAATATCGAGCGCATAGTACCATGAGGCAACATCTGTACTTTTATGGCTGCAGCACAGTGGGGTCTGACGGGACTCCCATCCCTCCTCTGGCCTCTGGGAACTGCACGTGGGGGACCCTACGACAGTCTCTGAAGGGCCTGTCTGTAGAGTTCACCCTGCTGGCTGACAAAGCTGCCCAACAGGTGAGGGATTCCATCGGCCTCCGGCTAAACATTCCTTGTCGAAGACGCCCTCAACTGGACTTCAGCACAAACTGACTTTTGATTTTTGTTCGCCCCAAGGGGAGGAGAGAGGAGGACGACGTCGTGGAAAAACTGAATCTTTTCCTGGATTTGCTGCAGTCTTACAAAGTGAGTCCCCGAAGCGGGAAGCGGTTACGCGCGCGTTTGTTTCGTGCTGGGAGAACACAGAAAAGGGAAATAAAAAGCTGGAGTGGGGGAACGGCTGTGCTGACTGGGAGAATGTGCTGAGTAATGAGAAAAGGGGGCTGCTTTGAGGAGCGGTGTCACTTTTCTGGAGTGCGCGCGTGTGCCTGCAGGATCACAATAACAGGAAACGAAAAGATGAAGTATGCAGTTATGTGTAGATCTATTGTCTGCCAAGTGCTCTTAAAGAACCCAAGCATTCCCATTCCTCAGATGTTAAGTATGCATTGTTGCATACTTCCCATAACTTCATTTATTTATTTTTTATTATTTAGCTAATTAAAAAACAAGCAAATGGCTGTATTTACCATAACAGAAAATATTAAAATGATAGCTTTTTTTTTGTGTGTGTGATGAAAATGACGTCATTTTGTCAGGTGTTGAGAAACATGTTCCTGATTTTAAATTATGATACAGTGAGTCAAATAAGTTTCCAGATAGTGTACACATACCAGGAGGGGAAACACTATGCTAAGTTCAAAGTGGACAGTGTTGAAGATGATGCTGTAATGCGTTGGTAGTTCTACTCATCCTTCACCCTTGTGTACTTCTGTACAGTGTGTTCAGAACTATACAGTGTTTGAGTGCGCGAGTGTGCAGTCTGGAACGCAGCTAAAGAGAAAAGGTTTTTGGAGGCTACCCATGTGCATGCCCGTAGGTCATGTATGATGGCAAGAAAGTAATGGGGTTGGACCGGGTGGGGCTGTTGTACGTGGAATGTGCCCATGCGTGCGGGTGGAGAAACCTGAATCGCACGTGCCGGGGAGAGCGCTAACAGGAGGACGGCTGCGTGTGTGGGGAGGAGGCGGAGGCGTGGGGTCGAGCTGTTGTGTTTAGGGGCTGTCCTGGGGTGCTCCCGCAGGACCTGTGCGAGCGCCATGAGAAGGGGGTGCTGCATGAGCACCAGCGGGCGCTGCAGAAGTACAGCGTGATGAAGAGGCAGATGATGAGCGCCGCCGCGCAGCCCAAGGAGCAGGTGTCCGTGGAGCAGCTAGAGTCCCGCATCGTGCAGGTGCGTTAACGAAACGCCAGTGCAAGCCTGCTTCCCGGTTCCATTGTCGTAATCGTCGTCATCAACACTGCGTCTTCGGAACAAACGCTTTCCGTCATATCAATACTGCATCTTCGGAACAAACGCTTTCCGTCATATCAACACTGCATCTTCGGAACAAACGCTTTCCGTCATATCAACACTGCATCTTCGGAACAAACGCTTTCCGTCATATCAACA
>JAOVYW010002127.1:3281-15420 GCA_025775045.1 Hiodon tergisus
TGTAAACCCACTCTGTGTTTTCAGAGAGGTTTGTGTTAGTCCTGTAAACCCACTCTGTGTTTTCAGAGAGGTTTGTGTTGGACCTGCTTGTTACTAACGCCCCGAAAAAGGGGTAAAGAACCGCCGGAAATATTAAATTTTAAAGGCTCAATTAAGAGGAGTGCGTACTTGTTCTTGGGTCTCTTTTGTTAATCCTCTCTATAGGAATCTTTTAGGTAATCCTCTGACTATGAAATGAAGACCTACTTTTTAATAATCCTTTCCCTGTCAGCGGTGAAACTTCACAAAAAGAGAAAATTTTACTTCAGGTGTGAATATAAGATGCTGCAGGAGCGAAGAACCCTGCAGTTGTTTTAAAATGGGGAGATGGGAACTGTCCCGCTCCTGTTCTCTCCGAAAGAGTTCATGAAAAACAGACAGTCCTGACTCCTCCAGCTACACCACAAGTTAAAAGACCAAGTGTTTTCATGACCGCTCTGTGTTTTCACGACCGCCCTGTGTTTTCACGACCGCCCAGTGTTTTCACGACCGCCCAGTGTTTTCACGACCGCCCAGTGTTTTCACGACCACCCAGTGTCCTCACATCTCAATTTCCTGGACCAGCTTGGCTTTATGACATTTATTTATTTTGAAGAATCTTAGGCAGGGTTTGAAGGTAGTTAATTATAAACCATAAATCCTCCAATGTGTTCAAAACTTGGAGCATATATTGGCTGTTGACTAAATTAAGGGAGTTGATTGTCAGGTTTATGGCCGGTTTATTGAGCGTAGTTTTTTGTTCTTTTTTTCAATTAATGAACAGTTTGATGACATTAAGATATAGTATTATGCTCTCCCAGACACAGTTTGATCATCTGAAAGCTCCTGTCTCCTGTTACCTTAAGCTACGTTTTGTAAACGCCTCCACATGAGCGAGGTAACTGCACCCTCAGAATGAACTACACCTTGTAAAAGTGAGAACAAAGACAGTTGAAACGAGGGCTTTGATATTAAACAATGTAATGAGTTGGTGTGAGAAGATTTTCAGCTTTTTCAGTTCTCTCTGAACAGCTACGTTTCATCCTCTAAACAGGCAACAGGTGGCTTCAGTTTTAAGTTCTGGAACCCTCCGGAACCCGGGTAAACTGGGGAGGTGCAGAGCATACCTGGTGGAAAGCTGAAACCCTTTAGTTTAATAAAAGATTCATCAGAAGTGGCAGAGACGCTATTCAGGGCTTCTGTGCCGAGTTGCAGATGCGATGCCAATGAAGTTTCCCCAACGTTAGTGTGTCCCACTAACAAATAAAACGGTATGCACGTTTGTGTGTGCTAGACCCAACCACGCCCTCTCACCACTTCACCACCATGACTATTAAATGTTACGCGGGTAAACACTGACATTTACCATTTTACTCGACTGGTCTGATGCATCCGTTCACGTCGTTGTCGTCGTCATCCATCAATCAATCATCATCACCCATTCATTCATCATCCATCAATCATCCATCAATCAATCATCAATCATCATCATCATTTGTTTTTCGGTTAGTCAGGTGTTCCCGTACACCAAAGAAATAATTTTTCACACATTTGTATATTATTAGCAGTGTGTTTAAGGCAATTTTTGCTTCGTAAAAAATTGTAACTTGCCTGTAGTTTTCCTTTTGTGTTTAGTAAAGGCCCTCATCAGGAATTGTTAAACGTGACTTGAAGAGCCTGAAGAGCGTGCCTGATGTTCTCGTGAACAACACTTTCCATCAAATAAATTCCCAGAATTCCCTGACGAAGCGGCGCATGAGAGACGAGAATGCTGAAAGCGAGGGTTGCGGTTGGAGAACCCAACGTTTAACAGAACCAATGGGAAGCCTTTTCACGAGGCCCTTTGATGCTGACTGGACCTGGGTCTAGCTCAGCAGGTCTTCACTCTGATCATTCGGGCTTGGGTGCTGATGGTTCTCAGCTGCGGGACCTCCTTCAAAGACCTCCTGAGCCCAGCTGAGAGGCCTAGCCCAACTCCCAGTTGTCCACATATTTAACATCTCCATCTGTAGTTCAATACATAATCCAAGACTTTTTTTTAACGAATCCACACTTTAAATGACTCATTAACGCAGCTCATGGAAACTTGGACTTCTCTCACAGAATGACCCAGAACAGATGTCTTAGTGTCTTAATGAAAACTCACACTTATAGGGAAAAAAGGGATTATTCTAATGGGATTATTGAGTCATGGTAAAGTGAGGACAAATGTTAAATACAGCCATGGGTAAACAATGCTTTCTTTATTGACAAACTTTGTTTAGTGAGGAGAGAGATTGCGGTTAGGTTTATGACCGGCCTGTCACCTGCTTGTTGTTGGGGTTTTTGGGATATATTAACTGACTGGCTTCGGTGGCAGTGTTTAAACTCCCTGGCCACAGACTGTGGAAAAAGATCGATCTGAGAATCTAATATGGCTAGGACTGAGTGAGGAGCAGTCATTGTGTCATTTTTATGGCAATTTCAGAACCGTAACACTGTGTAAGTGACCTCTGCTGCACGTCCTCCTGGACTCTTTTACGTCTGGACTTTAACTGACGCAGAATTTGTCTTTTACTGAAGCGATGGGAGCTTTACAAACAGAATTTCTGCCTGTGTCGCACCCCAGTTCAGTTCTGCTGTGTCAGGCCCCCAGCGCAGTTCTGCTGTGTCAGGCCCCCAGCGCAGTTCTGCTGTGTCAGGCCCCCAGCGCAGTTCGGCTGTGTCAGGCCCCCAGCGCAGTTCGGCTGTGTCAGGCCCCCAGCGCAGTTCGGCTGTGTCAGGCCCCCGGCGCAGTTCGGCTGTGTCAGGCCCCCGGCGCAGTTCGGCAGTGTCAGGCCCCCAGTTCTGCAGTGTCAGGCCCCCAGCGCAGTTCTGCTGTGTCAGGCCCCCAGCGCAGTTCTGCTGTGTCAGGCCCCCAGCGCATTTCGGCTGTGTCAGGCCCCCAGCGCAGTTCGGCTGTGTCAGGCCCCCAGCGCAGTTCTGCTGTGTCAGGCCCCCAGCGCAGTTCTGCTGTGTCAGGCCCGCAGTTCGGCTGTGTCAGGCCCCCGGCGCAGTTCGGCTGTGTCAGGCCCCCAGCGCAGTTCGGCTGTGTCAGGCCCCCAGCGCAGTTCGGCTGTGTCAGGCCCCCAGTTCGGCTGTGTCAGGCCCCCAGTTCTGCTGTGTTGGAAGTTGATGTTGGGCATTGTGGTTTTTTAATTTTGAACCCTGAAGAGATGACCGTCATTCCTGAGGGACTGTAGCTTTGTGGAGTGGACACGACGGAACCCAGAAAGCTTTGAGAAGAAATCTCAAAGCCCAGAAAGGAGGTTTAGCTTTCAGAAGAAATTGGTTTATTATCTCATTTGATCTTTTTCTATCATGAATTTATTTATATATTAGTTTTGAACTGTCTGTTCCCTCAGTGTAAAATTTTAGGCAGCCAGCTTTAAGATTGTGAGAGTTTTAAATCTCGGTTTAACCTTAAAACACCACTAATCTGCCCGTGGCACAGGCCCTTGGGTTCAGAAGACAAGCTTCAGACTTTACACAGCGTTTACATTCAGAGGTCCTCAGGCCAGGAAGGTGGTGTTCTTCCCATCCACCCATGGGGCAGGGTTCAGCACCACTTTCATTCTGACCCGTCTATGGTTCTGTTTGTGAGGATTCCCTGGTTTTCTAGACCCGTCCTCCGTCAGCTGTCAGTAAGGTGATGAGTGATAATTCTCTGTATTACAGGTGATGAAGACGAGGATGAGGAGTTTGTATAAACATTAATTATGAATGTGTTTTATCTTTAGATTTTCTCTAATTTATTGAGAAGTGTAATGTTTTAGTGTCGGTGTAATGTTTTAGTGTTGGTGTAATGTTTTACGGTGTTAATTTAATGGGGTATCTAATGTGTTTTCCATGGTCTTGAAGACTCATGTTCTGCTACAGAACCTTTTTCAGACTTATTGTTTTGGGTGATGAAAAAGCACACAGTTTCATTTCCACAGTTTAGCTGTGGCAATGAATCTCCCTCAGACCTGGAGAATAATCCCTTCCTCGCTCTGCAAATAACATTTTATAATTTCATCATTTGTTTCCGATATACGTACAAAACAGTTGATTATATTTGTATTTATCTAGTGTTACTCTGGTAATTTGTGATGTATTGCAGCAAATTATGCTATAATGAATGGCCATAATGTAACGGGAACGGCTGGCTTGTGTTTTCTGTTGTCACTAAAGGGCTGCCTGTGTCAATTCTCAGATGGACTACCTGTCACCAATTTATGACAATTTATGCAGACCTCAGGCTAATTATTCCAGTCCTGTTGAGTTGGTTTAGTAATACAGAGACGTTGGAGTTTAACGGTCCTTCCTGGTGGTCCCTGGTTACCGTCGTCGGTCCCTGTGGTAGATGCATGCCGTGATGAATTGCCCACGTATTTTTGAATCGGTACAGGACTGGGGTGAGTGTCAAGCACTGGCCTGCGTTTCGGCTGGCGTGTGTGCGTTTGCCGCAGGTAGTCAGACTTCTGCAGCTGCAGCGTGGAACCGCACGATGCGGGAGGTCAGGTTGTTAGGATAACATTACGTTTCATTTGCTTTCCTGCAGCGCCTCGTGAAAAGGGGGTTTGAATCGGAAACTAGGAGCTCCTGACCGTTTTTTATTTGAATTTTTTCTGTCACGCAGGCTGAAGATTTGTCACTCCCTTCGTGAGGTACGTCTGTTTCCACTTTCCATGTAGGTTTTCCTGCTTAAATTATCCTATAAAAGTCCCTTTTTATTGTGAAAGTAAAGTGTTTAGTAGCATGGAAAATTAATATTTTATTGAGCATAACTGCAGTCTTTTACCATAACTTGAAAATACTTGAATAGACTTCTGTCTTTTTTCTAATAGCACTTCCACAGATTTACTGGACTTTATTGATTATCTGCAAACTTTTGTAATTATCGAAGAATTTTATCAACTGGAATTGGAACACCGATTGCGATGTAGCAGTCTTTAAAAAATAAAATAAAAAGATTTAAACATTTGCTTCAGCATCAGATGATTTCACACAGGAAATGTGTGTGCTTTAGAATATACTGCTGTTTATGTATTTGTTTTGTCCACTGGTCTTTCTCATAAGGGGATGATGGATTAGTATTAGCACACTGACAAAATAGTCATTGCTGCTTTCCCCTCTCCATCTCACTAGAGGGACATACTTGGAATTTCTTCAGGACTTTAAAACCACAACTTAGCAGGATAGCAGTTGATGCTAAACACTAAAACAATTCTCCACATGTACCGCCGTACGTTTGGTGGGTGTATTGATGTGTCGCATAAATTTCTGAGTGATTCTCAGGTGATGTGGTAAGTTCGATCTTGCCACGGGCATGCCCAGATCAGGTGTACGCCGGTTCAGAGACGAGATCCATCCGCTTAATGCTGGTCTGAGCCGGCGAGGACGCGATTAACAGAGCCAGAACTCAATCCACCCTGTGCTCTGACAACTTGGGTGCGAGGCTATTCGGAGTTTACACGTAGCCCAGGAATACTCGGTATGTTCACTGGAGAGTGCACCAATGCCCAGTATTTCAACCTATAGCTGCTGATTTGTTTTCCAGATGCAGTAAAGGATTGTGATCATTTCAGCACATCAAAACTCTTTTTCTGTTAAAATGGAACCAAAAACTGCTTGTTGTTTATTGAAAGTTGGTTGTAGTAGGAGAGATTTGGCTGGGTGTCCTGTGAATTTTCCTCTTGGTCTTTTGACCATAAATACTTCTGAAATGGGATATGTGTGTGGGGAAAAGCTGGTCTCAATCTCTTCATCGGAGTTAATAAAATAATAAATTGCAGCGTTTTAAAATAAACTTCAAAAGTTAGCTGTGGATTTTTGCGAGAAACAAAAATTCACGTCTTTCTGAACACTCCTTCCCTAAAGTTGTTAACTCTGCTGTCAGTTGGAGGATATTTAGTCACCCACCATCTTTCACTGTGATTAACTCAAACCAAAACTCCCCTGCACACCTCTAGAAGTCTCTGGAAGTCAGAGTTCCTGGCCAGCTTCAATCTGGCTCTGACAGTAATATTAACAGGACGATCTAGTTCCAAACATTTTTGGAAAGGTTCCAACAAGGAGAAATTCAACTTGTGGCAAAATATTTCCCCCAATCCGCAGAGGTAGTTAAAATATTTCCCCCAATCCGCAGTGGTAGTTAAAATATTTCCCCCAATCCGCAGTGGTAGTTAAAATATTTCCCCCAATCCGCAGTGGTAGTTAAAATATTTCCCCCAATCCGCAGTGGTAGTTAAAATAGTTCACCTAATCCACAGTGGTGGTTAACAGGTTTTTGGCCTGTTATTGTGAACCACATGTTACACTTGTGAACCATGTTTTATTTTAGGAAAGTTTTGTAATCTCGCCACGCTGTGACCTTTTGTATGTGTTAAAGCATGTGTTGTTATGCCTTAGGAAGCATCATATCACAATTTGAAGCCCGAGGAAGTTATCTATGTGCAGTCTGTTCAAAAGTCTGGTTAAAATAATTTCTCCCTGATTGAACAATTCGAAGCTATTCATTATTTCCTGTGAAAAAAGCGGTCTTTGAGAGGATTCCTCACTGTTGGCGGATATTCCCCCAGCCCCATTAGGGTCTTTGTCCTTTTGCCGCTGAGCGCAGTGGAAGACATCGGGGTCTTTTATTAGGCCTTCGCTCCTAATTAAAGTGAAGTAGACCTGCATATTAAACGCTGGGGAAAATTGAAGGTCTGAGGAAGCCTTTTTCATCCCAGGATAACAGGGTGTAATCATCTCACTTACATCGCTAGGGTAACTGCATCATGTTGATAAAATCTGGTCGTGACCAGAATTATCCCTGCTGGACATTGGCTGGCCCCTGTGCTATCAAAGTGCCCAGAAAAAAAACGCATTAAATCCTGTACAGCAGCCCCAGGCTCAAGGTGTATTTGTGTATAATAAGTGTATAATAAGGTAATAAAATTCCCCTGTGTAGGTTGCCATATCCTGGCCAGCGGCCTCTCCCCCTGTGGAACCCCAGCTCCTGTGCTCGTGGGGAACCCTACCAGAGCGTGTCAGCGTGCTGGGAGTCAATATAACAACATGTGCTGGTTAAGGACAATACTGATCCACAGGCAGGTTAAGGAATGTTAACGCAGAGGAATATTCAGTCGTTGACAAGTGTCGTTCATTTCATTTCCAGTTTTCCTTGATTCCCCTCTGGAACAGGCGGCTTAGAGTTAATCACTGTGCAACATCTTTAGCTAACAGAACGGAATTTCAGAGGTGCGGAGGCAGAATATCTCACGGGGACACTTATATGGTGGATGATCAATGGCTTAACAGGAGTAGCTTGCTCTGAACGTAACTCATCCTTTGACATTAAGTACAATAATACTTAAGTTTCCAAGCGTGACTTTGACGTTTGTAACTTTGAGCCATCCGATCTCCCCATTTTTACTTATCTTGAGAAACATCAGCGAATTATGCCTTTCTCACAAAGGACATTTAATCTAATGATAAATATGCGGATGTCTTCAGGGGGCATTTGAAGTAATACAATCCTGCCAAGACTGGGTAATTACATTCCCATATGAAAGCCCTATGCAGGACATAAGTAAAGAGCTCTTTTTAAGCAATATGCAGCTTTAAAAATGTCCTGTGCAGTTGAATGGGAAAAAAACACTTGTATTCTGTGAGCCCACTGACGTTTGTTGTAAACCAGGTTAGCTTTCTCCACTGACCAGCCCTATCTTATGATGCAGAACCAAGAGGACATAACTGGCCATTCTGAGCTCCGGGCGAAGGCTAAGCTTACTGTAAACAAGCACAGCGTTTCATCAAAGGCAGAGCCGCCAACTAAATTGTCGAGGAAAGGCGATGGGATGTGCCGTAGCCTAACCGCTTGTGAACGCTGCTCCCCACGGACTCTGTGCGGCAGTCTGAACGTTTGCACGACCTGTAAAACGCCCAAAATAGCTATCCATTAGTTTGTGAAAGAACGGGGGAGACGTGCTACTAGCAAGCCTTGGGAGAACTAGGGCGTAACATCCCCTCGAGGCTACACGAGGTGATTATAATTTTCTTTAAATGTTATTTTCTGTCAAAGCCATCATCGTTTCTGCTGGGCCCCCAGAAAACGAGAAAATTTAACAGTGAAAGTAACCAAATTCAGGGCCAAGATACTACTGGCAAATAAACAAAGTTGTAGAACATGTGTATGTTGTCTAACCGCTTTCATTATACGTTTACGGATTAATGAGGTATCGCACCGAAGAGTTTATTAACTAGTGCTAATTTACGACGCTAGTACTTTACGCTAACTAAAAATATTTTAATAAGGACCACTTCCCTGCTTTGCCCCGGATTTGAAAATGAATTATACAAAGTTGACTATAAAGACGGGCGGTAGCCAGTTGTTTATATCGCAGTAATAAATAAATAAATAAATAAATATGTAGAGCTTTAGAAGTGCATTTAAGTTATAATGTTAAACTTTCTTTTGTGTCATATTGGCAGCAATCTGTGTCTGGAGTTCTAAGTAATGAAGCGGAGTCAGGAAAATGTTGAGAGAGAAAGTGATGATATTTTAATGGTGGGAAAGGGGAATCTTTTCACAGTGAAATGTTTCTTTGTGCGTTGTAATTCCCCGCTGTTTCAAATTTGCTGGAAGAGAAATGACAGAAATAATTCAGAGCCGGCACGTCCCATTGCTCTTTAATGCTGAAAGCACTCACCATACGCCATCATCCATTGGAACAGACGGCGATATTTGCTTTTGTTTGTTTGTTGTTGTTTTTTATGTCATTAATTTAAATAATCTTTAGCTCCCGTAAGCGAAGTTCACTTTACAACGAAAGATTGTGGCTTTTGTTTATGATTTCATTTTTAGACAGCAGCGGGCGGGAAATAAAACAAGGTCGCGGGCCCGATACGCGGGTCTGTCTTCGGCTTTCTACGCGCTTAATGACTCGGAAATGCCAGGTCTCTACTTCAGAGTTTCAAATTTACGCTCCTTGTGATAATAGACAGAAGCGCCTGTTTGATGTCATTTAGAGGTCTGCGAAGAGACAAAAAAAAAAACAAAGCTTAGCGGAATGATCGATTGTCTTCATGTCCGTGCTTTCCAGACCCGAGTTTATACTCGTTAGATTATTAGTTTAATTAAATTACATTTTGCATGTAAATCCCGACCTTACGTAAGCCTGTGTAGGCTGTTGTGTGTTTTTTTTTTTTTTTAAAGAATGTCCTGGCAGTCAATAGTACTCTCTTAGCTGACGTAATGTGTACCACGTGTACGCAAAAAGACTTAACGTTATTTTAGAGGTTCAAAAAAAAACATTAAATCGAAGACTCATCTCCGTTTACGTGTAACTTGGTCTCTGCCAGTGCAGGCGTTTTCAGCCTTACTAAAACCCTTGGCAGTGCTTGAAGTAATATTTATAATTATTAAAGGGTAAGTGAGTGGGCCGGTTCGGATTTATGTCATAATGATGGCGATAGGTGGGTCAATAAGCACGAGAGAAGCCATGGTTCGTAGGTGGTGTGCAGATAAAATAGCCTTAAACTGTAGTTACTGGATCCCAGTTCCCTGAACTATTAAGCACATCTATCGGTCATCAGTACGTTTTAATGTACCAGACAAATTCATATCAACGCACCCAACATATCACTGGTGTTTAGCAAGTTCCCGCTATGTGCTACTGAGAAAAAGTCCGGTCCTTGTTAAAAGTATGTTTGTGGTTGTGTGTCGGTTTAGCTATCTCTAGTCAAAGTGGCTATCCCTGTCTGTTGCCTCGGATACAATGTGTCCTTTGACGAATGTGCAGGTCAGAGAACAAAAATGTCAGTGTAATTTAAAGACATTTGGATGTTTGTTTGTTAGTTTCCAGCGCTAACATAACGAAGCGCTCGGTTCCCAGTCTCTGCTTCGTTATTTAAAGAAATTTATCTGACCGTGTCTCATGGTCAGTACTCCACTTTTTTTACATTTCTTTTACCTGTGCTCTTTTAAAAATGTGAGTTATTACCAGCCAGAGTGTGGCTGAATGTGTAAAGGTTAATAAAAAAATGTATTTAAAGTCAACGGGGTTTTACACAGAGCTCATATGTACACTTTTATTTCTCCTCAGCCTTTTTTAAACACAGATGTTGCTTTATTGAGTGGAGTTTGGGAAGAGAAACAGGAAGACCATTACACTGGATTTCGCCCCCTGTCTAACGGGACTCTGGAGGTTTCTCTCTGGCAGGTCTCTCTGTTTTACATTGCAGCCCTCATTTAACACGGCTTTGGAGTCAGAGACATTGAGCTGTGCTTTACACACAGTGCTGTTAAGAATTTCACTTTTCTGCGATGACTTCCAGTCAGGGGCAGAAGTGAATTTATTTGTTTGGTCTATTCTACTTAGGAGAATCTCATAACGGGGTTAAAATGTAACCCAAGGAACCACGCATGAGAGAGGATTGGACCTATTTAGGTCTCCCATACTAAAAGAAAGATTTAAAGATTTCTTTATATATATATATATATATATATTTCAAAAGTGAAACTACAAAATGATACAGTGTAATGCAAGCTTTGGGCAACCCCCCCCCCCCCCATGGGGTCCTTGGCCTTGGTGGTGTTCTGGTGATGATTGTGTTTCCTTGGTGGTGTTCTGGTGATGATTGTGTTTCCTTGGTGGTGTTCTGGTGATGATTGTGTTTCCCTTCGTGCACATGTGTTAGACAGGTAGGTGTTAGACAGGTAGGTGTTAGACAGGTAGGTAGGTGTTAGACAGGTTGGCTCAGCCTTCCTGGGAGACAGCAGGCTGTGTCCAGCTCAACAACACACCCAGCCAGTCGTCTGTGCCTTGGGAAAACACGTTTTTTTTTATGTTGAAGTAAAACCATGAAGTGGCCAAGCCACGGGCTTGTTTAAAGTTCAGGTTAACAACAACCACACAGTGTAGCTTTGACCCTCCACCAATGTACAGAATTCAGAATGCTTTGACAGTTTTATATTACGTTCAAATACTGACTTGTTAGTTTGATTTCCTTATGTAATAGAAGTTAATTTAGACGGTAGCTTTCACTTTCCCACTTAACTCAGATAATGCAGCTGATCCACACTTCAGTTAAAATGGCCATCAAAAGCAATGGCGTTGAGGAAATCCAGAAATCATCTCTGGTGATAACAGGCTTTTCCCTTCTCTTCCCATCCCCTGTGGCCTGCTTGCCTCTCACATCCAGAAGAGATGAGGGGGTTTCTGTGGATTCCACCATCAACAGGGCGCGACGCTGCAGAGCTCATACACCTCCAGGCTTTCTGTTCTGATGCTAAGTGTATTTATTAATGGATTCTGGAACAGCAGACGGGTCTCATTAAACACAGCCTGCTTTATTGAGTCAACATCTCTCTTCCTAAATTCACTTCTGGAAATCACTTCTTCAAAGTGAATTCCGTACAAAAGGCATTTCACTCACCTCGTCTGCAAACCAAAATATTTTGCCTTTGCTGAGTCAATACACAAGACAAAGTTTGTCGTATCATACATGATTTCACCTTATTTTCATTTTAAATGAAAAGTTAACACTAGAAACTGTATCCCTTAAAAGCATATCACTTGTCTTCTATATCTGTGAAGTATACATATCAACGTCTTCCATGACAATTTGGATTATGCTCGACAAGTTGTTGATAAAGTGTACAGTATAGGTATTGCTTTTGTGTCTCTTGTAATATTTCCTCATATAGTAGGAGGTGTATCCAGTTAAATGTGGATTGGAGGACCCCACACAATCGAAAACATGATTTAATACAAAAGCCTTGATTTACTATTTGCTGTGTGTACTGTCTTTGCTGTCAGTGAAACCCTGGGTATGGTTTAGGTTGGGTTACTCCGTACAAGATCACTATATAAACGCACCCTCTCTACTACGTATACCACTCCACCACTCTGTATTACATCTCTATGTGTTCACCCTCAGTGTGTATGCAGGTGATTTATTCCAGGTGTGCAGGTGATGTCTCCAGGTGTGTGTGTTTGTGTGCAGGTGATGTTTCCAGGTGTGCGTGTTTGTGTGCAGGTGATGTCTCCAGGTGTGTGTGTGTGCAGGTGATGTTTCCAGGTGTGCGTGTGCAGGTGATGTTTCCAGGTGTGCGTGTGCAGGTGATGTTTCCAGG